>APFE031584126.1:225192-242228 GCA_000404065.3 Pinus taeda
AGCTATTGTACCCAAGGATTGTAGCCATTGGACTCCTAGTACAACATCAACACCACCCATTAGAATGGAAAGCATTGGGCTATTCAATACATATTCTCCCATGGATAGCTTGATAGTATGGCACTTTCTTGAGAAATTTATGGTTCCTCCACTTGCAACCATCACTTGACACTCTGGTGCTGGATATAGGAAGCAATTCAACTCCTTGGATATCTTACAATGAATAAAATTATGGGTACTTCCCGAATCAATCAACACTATTACCTTTTTCTTCTTGATATGCCCTTCTATCTTTATAGTTTGAGGAGTGGTAATTCCAGCCAATGCATTACAACATATGGTCAGAATCATTTCTTCCTTTTCTAGGGTTTTTTCCTACTGTATATCCTCTTCTTTTGACGTTTCTTATTCCTTTTATTCCTCCTCTTCACAATCTATGTAAAATAATTTCCTTGTTGCCATAATTTTGCTTTCCATTTTTCTTGCCAACCTGAATGCCTTCTCCAATGAATCTAGTTCCCAGAGGCGAACCTCATGTTGGATGTTATATTTTAAATTCCCTATGAACATGTCAATCCTATGCTCCTCTGGAATATCTCTTACCCTTATATTCAATTTTTGGGAGTCCTCAATGTGCTCCATCATTGAACCCTTTTGTTTGAGATTTATCAATTGGCAAAAAAAGTGTTGCTTTTTGTATCCTCATAATGTGCTATCATTTCATTCGTAAAAATGGCCCAAGTGACAATTAGTTTACAAGAACAAAACCATCGATACCATACAAACTAATTTGGTTCCAAATGTAAAGTTGCAATGTGTATCTTTTATGTATTTTGCACATTATGGAGATCGAAAAATTGCTCCATTTGTAGTATCCATGTTCCGAGATCCTTGCCTTCAAACTTCCTCATATCAATCTTTGGAACATGGTGGTTCTTCTATCGTTAGAGTCGATGAAATCATGATTAACATTTCTTTTGTTCTCATCATGAGTTTCCTTTACTACCCTTTCGCCATTAGTAAGCATTTCTTGTAGAAACTTTGTCAAATCTATCTTCAAATCTTCCATGCCTGTCTTTAAATCATCCAACTTAGCTTCCACGCCATCCATCTTAGCTTCAACGCCATCAATATTAGCTTCCATGTCATTCATCTTAGCTTCTACGCTATAGTAAATGACACAAATGAACAATTATTGGATGATACAAATGACAAGACTTCCTTTCTATATATAGGAGTATATGGGGTCATAATATAATCAGAGCCGTCATAGCAATAATAATGTAAGGGTACAATAATAACAATAGTCGGTTTCTATGGGGCACAATAATAACAATATGGGGACTACATGGGCACAACAATATAATAATGGGGTTGTACTAATAACAATAAGGGGTTACATTAGTAGTATAGGGACCCGACACTTTGTCTCTCCAATTCATTCTTTTGTTAACATAAGGCTCAAATCTTGTAGCTTGTAACTCACATTCTCATTCAAGAGGCTCAAATCATATACCATGTAGCTCACATTCATGTTCTAGTTTGCACTTCACTATGGTTCTGTGGCATCACATTTTATTCTTTGACATGATTTATATTTGGTGACATGAATTCTATATTATTATGGCTCATATTAATAGTGGTTCATTTCTGTCTGTTGTTATATAGCAGAGACTTGTTTTCTATATTACAATGGCTCATCATCTATATGGCTTACCTATAAAAGGAACCACATATATGTTGTCTCTCTAAGGTTTGAATATCGAAATTCTATAACTTGAATCAAGTAAGTGAAGAAAAGTCACATTTTTGCAACTCCCATCCTTGGTGATTTGGACAAAGTTTTGGGCATCATAATGGATTCTTATTGTTGGCCCTCAATTTTTGTCAATTTTATTTATCATAAACCCACTTACTTACCATCATATTCCACCTTATTCCACTCATATATGCTTCATTTTACCCTTATTTTTCATATTCAGGTAATTAGATTAAGTTTTTCAATTTTTCGTAAAAATTGGGTTTTAGAATTAATTTTAGACTGAATTAAAAATTCCCTTAATAGCTCCATTAAAGTGATATATTCAGGACACCTATGCATGATATGAATACATATTTGGAAAGCTTAGGAACCACGGATTGATTTACAACTATTGTGTCGGTCAAAATGAGCAAATACATGCCTGGTCAATGCTAGTCAAACTTGACTTGTCACCCATAAATCCCTATTAATAATGGGTAGTTTTAGGATTTTTTGGAATTTTTCTAGATTTCTTGTAACTAATGGATGGCTTCAACCTGATGAAGTTGGATAACATTAATGATGGTTGTTTTATACTTTTTAGCTTATATGGTTATTATTTTTCCATTTTAAAGAGATGCATTCATAGTTAGAGTATGTGGAAAAACTTATTATTTTGAGATAATTGAAGACAAATCTTTTGTTTCATGATTTATTTGTGTTTGCTAGAGTGAATGAGTTTCTATAGTTGAGTATTTTAGCAGTGTACCAACAAGGTTGGAGGCCACACATACCAAGCTAAGTACACTTTGTTGTATGATGTTCATATTTGTGCATATGCTAGTTTAATTCTCCATGTTTATTATATTCATTTGCTGTAAATATTTGTAAATATATTTAATGTGAATTCATTTTTATGGCATGTTTTAAGTGAATATTTCTTCCTTTTGGTGATTAGCTTGAATGTGGAAGGGCAACCAGGTCTCTTAAGAAAGAGCCTCTTCTCTGTGAGCTAGGACTAAGATTGAACACGATTCACTTCTTTCAAGCTTTCTTGGATTAAGTTCTTATGCTTTCATTACATTATTTTATGCTTAATTAGATATTGGAAATGCCATTATAGAATTGTTTAGGGAGGACAACCAGGTCTCTTTGAAAGAGACTCTTCCTTGTTTTTCTAAAATAGTCTAGTTTCATTGACCAATAATGCATGCTTTTATGAAATAGACTTAAATGTTTTTGCTTAGTTATGTAGAATGATTTATATTTGTAATATGCACTTTTGTTCTCATAACTACTTTCTAAATTGGTTCTTATCCAAAAATCCATAAATTGTGGTTTTCGTCTAAGATTACCAACCTAGATTGACAGTAAAATACATGCCATAATCTACACAATAAATTGAACTGACATTTTTGGTGCTGTTGCTGGGGAAGCATATTTTGGATATAACTAATTAGGAAGATTATTTGGAAAATATTAAAAAAAAAACATAAAAACATAAACATAAAAAAACATAGATAGGATTTTTCATTATGGTCATTTATGCTTAGATATAGAGATGAAAATGGTAGATACATAAAACAAGACCACCCAACTACTAAACCATTGGTAGAAGCATGCCTGCCTCCATTTGAATTAAATACACCAATTGATGGAAAACCAACTTTGGAAGAGTTAGAGGGAAAAAAACGTTCAGGACAAAGGTTAACTCTTGTTGAAAGACAAACTTTGGTAGCTTATGAAGTGAAAAGAAGAAAAAAACAAATAGAAATACCTCCATAAGAAAACAAAGAGAAACAAGAAAAACAATTGATAAGCCCATTCTTGAACAAATAAATCAACCTATCTTTGAACACATAGAACATGTTGAATCTCAAATTGCTATTGAAAAAATTGAAACTACTGAAAAATATATGGCAGAAGAAGGGCAAGGATCTACCATCCTCACTGTAGAACAAAGGTTACAATATGAAAAACAACAAAAAGAATGGCAAAGAAGAAGACAAGAAGAGACAAGAAGCAAAGCAAAAAGGAAAAGAGAAGAAGATCTCAAAAGAGAATATGATGATACAAGGAGACAAGATGAAGAAAATGACAAAAAAACTACTTTTGGATTTCCAATTGTAGACACTAAAGAAATTTTAGGAGAAGTAAAAATGAAGGAAATTCCACCTTCAGTTTTACCAAATTTATATGGAATGTCTTCCGAAGATCCTGATTTGTTCATGTTCGAATTTGATATCTTATGTAGAACTTACGGTTACACTGATGATACACATAAACTTCGTCTTTTTCCTGCTACTCTTAAAGAATCTGCATTAAATTTTTTATGGGATTACAAGAACATTCTATTACTTCTTGGGAAGAAATGAAGAAATTTTTTCTTAAGAAATATCAAGCCTATTGCAGGCCTAGAGATTCAAAAGAATATATTTTTAGAATGTCTCAACAAGAAGATGAGAGTTTGGAAGAATATTTGGAACGATCCCTTTACAACCTGCAAAAATCCAAACAACATTCTCTAAATCCTGATACCATTAGAACAATTTTTCTTAAAGGAATAAGAGATGAGTATCTTGATATTCTTAATGTGATGGGTAAAGGAGATATTTCATACATTACCGTTTGATGAAATATATGAACTATGTCAAAAGTACTCTAGAAGTAGATCCAAAACAAGAAAAAGAGATGTAACTTCTAGAGCTTCTAAATCTGCAGGAGGAGGAGTGACAAGAGCAGAAATAGGGAGTTTATTAGAAAACTTTAAAACAGATATTTTGAGTACCTTGGAAACACAAGTTGATGTATTAAAAGCAAAGAAGAAACAAGAAGAAGAAGAAAAAACAATGTCAATATTTTATCCTAAGTGTAGGAAGAAGCATCTTTTACGATAATGTCCTTTGGATAATATACATGTTTGTGGACTATGTACAAAAAATCATGTTATAGATGATTGTCCAACATTAAAAGAGTTGCAAGCAAGTCAAATAGAAGAAACTCAAGTATTTTATTATATGGCACCAAGAAGATCTTGGCAACCATGTTTTGCAGGTACATCTCAATAGTTTCCTCAACAAATTCCCCAAAAATTTTCTATATCAAAATTCATGGAATACTACTATGCCATGGCAGGTTTGGCCTCCTCAGAAAAACCAAAACCAACCTTCACAAAGTTGGTGAGGATATGCTTATGGAGCCCAACCTCCTCAACAATTTTACCCTCAACAATATCAATCTTATCCATCATATCAACAACCATATCCTCAACAATCGTTCCCATATCAGCAATTCCAACAATCCACTCAACCAAATCCATTTACACAACAATCAATGCCTGCACTAGCTCAACCTCAATAGCTTCAATTTCCTTCTAATCAACCACCACCCATACCAACTCAATTACCTACTTAGCCAGTAGAAAATCCGAGTAATAGAGTGGAAAGGACATCATATAATATGGAAGAAACGACATTATTTCCTACATATTTTATTCTTCCTATACAAGATATCCACTTGAGGTTTGGAAAAGTACTACAACAATATTCTCCATCAATCATAGAAGAACAAATTGAAGAAGGAGAACAACTTGAAAAATCTAATACAAGGAATCAAATTCAGAAAAATAAAACAATTATGACTAAAACACCACCTTTCCTAGAAAGGTTAATGGATCATAAACCATCAATTTCTCTCCCTAAATTTGATATTATAGATGAATTATAGAATTCTTATGTCAAAATTCCTTTGTTGCAAGCCATTAAAGAAATTCCAATTTATAAAAAAAACAATAAAGGAATTATGCATTAAGCAGACTGACAAAAATAAAAGAGATCCACCCACAATCCCAGTCATTGGAAAATTAGCTAGTCTCATGTCTACAAAAACAACAATTGAAAAATATATTGATCCTGGGATACCTATGGTTACCATTTCAATCAATAATTTTTTAGTTCCTAAAATTTCAATTGATCTAGGAGCTGATATAAATGTCATGACAACAGAAACTATGAAGTATTTAAAATTTCCAAATATCCTATCCGACCTACTACTACAATTTTAGAACTAGCAGATAGATCTAAAGTTGTACAAGAAGGAATACTTGAGGACATCATTGTTTCTTTGGATTTATGGGAATAACCTGTAGACTTTTTGATCTTGCAACCAAAAAAAAATCTAGGAGGTCATCCTTTAATTCTTGGCAAACCATGGTTAGCCACAACAAATTCCTTCATTAAATGTAGATCAGGAAGCATGATCATAGCTCATGGAGATGAAAGGAAACATGTTACACTCTATCCTCCTGCTCAATATCCTTTTTTACTATCATGGCTTGTTAATGAACAAGAAAATACTCAACCTATTTTAAGCATTAATCAAGCTTTTGATTTTAGAGAAGAGGAAGAAAATGAGGATTTAATAGACCTTTTTATCTCAGAACCTGATATTTTTGAGCAGCTAAGAATAACACAATATGAAGCTGCAAATCATCTTTTAAATCAATGTTTTTAGGAAATTTGTACTATTCAATTATTTCAGAATTCATTTGAAAGCATTGTCCCTATCAACTCAATTACCAATTCTCAAAGCAAAACTGTTGAAATCAATCTAGGAAAGAATCTAAATATTGGTAATAATCTACAATCATCACAAGAACAACAGGTAATTACATTATTACATAAATATTCAAAATCTTTTGCCTGGGACTATAAAGGCATGCAAGGAATCCATCCAAAAACATGTATCCATCACATTTACACAGATGAAACAATAAAGCCAGTAAGACAACCACAAAGAAGAATGAATCCAATGATGAAAGAGATAGTGAAAGAAGAATTGCAGAAGCTATTGCAGGTAGGATTTATTTACCTTATTTTTTATAGTCAACGGGTTTCTCCTTTAGTTGCAATACAAAGAAAAATGGCAAATGGAGAATATGTGTAGAATATAGGGAACTGAACAAAGCAAGATTAAAAGATCATTTCCCACTACCATTCATTGATCAAGTACTAGACTCATTAGTAGGGAAAAATTTCTTTTCCTTCTTAATGGATTTAGTGGATACAATAAGATAAAGATATCATTAGAGGATCAAGATAAAACCACATTTAATTTTCCATGGGGTACACATGCCTACAATGTTCTACCTTTTGGACTATGTAATGCACCTGCTACATTTCAAAGAGAAGTCTTAGTTATATTCCCAGATCTTATACATGAATGTGTTGAAGTTTACATGGATGATTTTACTGTTTATGCAAATGTATTTGATGATTGTTTAAATAATCTTGAAAAACTTCTAAAAATATGTATAGAGACAAATTTATCCCTCAGCAATGAGAAATGTTTTATGATGCTAACTGAAGGGATAGTGTTGGGACACCACATTTCTTCTTCTGGAATTAAGGTAGACCCAACAAAGATATAAGTTATTGTAAACTTAATGCCACCAAAAACACAGAAAGAAGTAAGAAGTTTCTTGGGATATGCAGGCTACTACAAAAGATTCATTGAAAACTTCAGTAAGATAGATTTACCCTTGTTTAAACTACTTGCAAATAACATTGAGTTTCAATGGACTACAAATTGTCAAAATGCATTTGAAAAATTGAAAGAAAAATTGTAGATAACACCCATTCTCAGAGGACCAAATTGGTCATTACCATTCCATATATCTACTGATGCATCAAACACAACAATAGGAGCATCTCTAGGACAAAACGAAAATCAGTTTAACTATGCCATCTATTTCATAAGAAAAAATTTAACTCCGGGAGAATTAAACTACATAGTAACTGAAAAAGAAATGTTAGTTGTTGTCCATGCAATTAATAAATTTAGGCATTATATAACAGGTTATCAAGTATTTGTCCATATAGATCATTCAACCATTAAATATCTAATGGACAAAACAATTACCAATGGTAGAATCACTAGATGGTTGTTATTAATGCAAGAATTTAAAATCACTGTTTTAGATCAACCAGGGAGAGATAACCAAGTAGAAGACTTTCTATCAAGACTTCATTCTTCTCATGATATTACACTTGTGCTAGATAACTTCCCTGATGAACATATATTTTCTATAACAAGTAAAACCCAATGGCTTGCAGATAAAGCTAATTATATATCATCTGGAATATTACCATCACATTTCACTGACAAGTAGAAAAAGAAAATAATTAGAAACAATGCAAGATACACTTGGATTAGTGGAGATCTTTTCTATAAAAGATTTGATATTATAATTAGGAAATGTATAAGAGAAGATGAAATCATTGATATTCTGAAAGAATGTCATGACAAACCATGTGGTGGTCATTTTGTAGGGAAGATGACAACATACAAGTTATTAAATCAAGGCTACTACTGACCATCACTATTCAAAGATTCAAATACTTATCCTACAAGATGTGATAGCTACCAAAGAATAGGTAGACCTGTAGTTTCAGATGAAATGCCATTGAAGCCTCAAGTACTCATACAACCATTTGAACAGTGGGCTCTTGACTTTGTGGGTCCTATCAACTCACCATCAAATGGTAAGAAGTACATCCTAGTATGTACTGATTACGTAACAAAATGGGCAGAGGCTAAATCATTGAGCAAAGCAACAGAAACAACAGTAGTTACTTTTCTTTATTAGGGAATATTTGTAAGATATGGAGTTCCAAGGCAGATTGTTACAGATCAAGGGACACAATTCACCTCCAAGCTTGTTTGAGTCTTGATAGAGAAATATAAGATTAAACATAGAAAATCAACTCCATACCACCCACAGGAAAATGACAAGTTGAATCAACAAACAAAGTACTTGAGAATATTATGACAAAAACAGTGAACATGCATAAAAAAAAATTGGTCAGAGAAGCTGAATGAAGCACTATGGGCTTATAGGATACCATGGAAAAACATTACTGGATTTAGCTCCTATCAGCTTGTTTATGGAAAAGAAGTCTTGTTGCCAATTGAATTTGAGAACCCTACATATAAACTTGCAGCAGAATTGGGACTGGACCTGACAGAAGCACAACAACAGAGGATCATGCAACTCAATGAACTAGATGAGATCAGGAAACAAGCTATTGAGCATACATCTCTAGTTCAACAACAGAGGAAAAAATGGCATGAAAAAATCATTAAAAACAAAATATTTCATAAAGGAGTCCGGGCACTACTTTTTGACTCTAAGTTCAAAGATTTCAAAGCAAAATTTACAACTCATTGGCTTGGGCCATATGAAATAGAATAAATATTTGACAATGGAGTAGTCAGGATAAATACAATTGATGAAGCAACAAATTCTTTTCTGGTTAATGGCCATAGACTAAAATTTTATCATAAGCCTATAAATAGAGAAGACTCTTTGAAAATAGTTTCAGAAGACAATGATATAAAAGTATTGTGAAAGCATAGAAATATGCCTTCCCTACTTCCAGAAAAATAAAAAAAATTTAAAAAATAATAAAAGAGTTTGGTTTTGAAAATCTAGGATACTGGCACAATACAAAATTGAATTCATATCGGAAAACCAACATGTTTCATATGATTTTATTTTTTTTATTTATATATATATATAATTATAATATATATATAATATATATATATATATAATATATTTATTATATATATATATATATTTATATATATTTTTTTTTTTTTCCATTTTGTTCTACAAGATCATTCTCCAAACTTAAAAGACCTTGAGGACAAGTCTCAAGATAAGGGGGAAGATTCATAATAAATCAACAAACCATGTAATGGTTTGATATCAAGCAGTTGTTTATCAAAAGGGACCTGAAGCATTCTTATCAACAAGTATCAGAAGGGACCTGAAACAAACATCATCAACAAGTATCAGAAGGGACCTGAAAAAATCATCATTAACATATATAGAAGGGACTTGAATAAAATTAATGTCAAAGGGACCTGAAGCAACTACAAACATCTATCTACAATCCAGTATTGACAAGAATTCATTTTGAAAGTCAAGTGATGACAAAAGAAATGAGCTATCAAAGGAAAGTACTGTAAGTTTAGATTTCTTTTAAAGCCTTTGATTTTGAAATTTTTTCGTAAGATTGATAATTTAGTTTAAAAATTGAATATGCAAATTCCTAGCCATATACATTATTGTTGGCATTATGGCACAGGTTTGGCGCTATGGCACTGGTGTTGTCCTTGATGGCAACTCACTCTGGTGATAGATCACAGTTCAGGCACTCAGAAAGAAGAAAAAGATATATATGCAGGTTCACTTTGACGAAGCCGCATATACACGCGGGTTGGACGTTCCCAAGGCGCGTATGCATATACACGCACTTTCATGCAAGGAAAAGCGCGTACATGTGGGAGAACTTATTTTTGGTCCGTGGTATTTAGTCCTTGGTATTTGAACCTATGGTTTTGGACCATGGTATCTCGCCACAAGTGTTGATCCCAAGTATTAGGTCCATGGTATTGAATTGTTATGGTTTTTGGACTGTGGTATTGTGAAAGGCCTAAGGCTATAAAAGAGGAAGGAGATCATTTGGCAAGGATTATCTAAATTATTGAATATCTGATAAAGTGCTAGATTTGGAATACGGTGATTGGGTTATGGTGAAGATTTGGATCTGAATGAAGAAGGAACCTAAGCGCAAGGAGAAGGATAAGTTCTATTGATGGGTCAAAATCTTAAGGCTTGAATGATAGTATCTTTGTATGATTTTGATCTGTTCTATGTGGCGCTTACTTGATCTATAAATCTGGTAATCTGGGTAAACTAATATCTGAACATTTGAAGGGGTAGATTATCTTTATAGATCTGTATGCAGGGTCATTGAAGCGAAGGAGCGTATACACGCAGTTTCTGTAAGTCAAAAGAGCATATACACAGGTTGATCTTAGCACAGAAGCGTATACACGCAGTTTCTGTAAGTCAAATGAGTGTATACGTAGGTTGATCTTAGCACAGGAGCGTATACACGCAGTTTTTGTAAGTCAAAAGAGCGTATATGCAGGTTGATCTTAACACAGAAGCGTATACACGCAGGTTTCTGAATATTGAAGTAGCATACGTCTCTTAATTTATGTTCTAGCTGCTTCTGTTGATTATTGCAGTGATTTGGGTTTAGAATTTGGGGTGTGATTACAGTTACTATGATCTGGGTATAGTTGTCAAAGAAGTGTTTATTTTTATTCAGTCTTGATTGGTGAAAAGGTGATTGGTTGATGCAGAAATTCTTGATGTTTGATTGATGTTATTTGTGGATCCAGTCTAAAAATTTATGAAACGTGGTCCCTGGAAGAAATAGAAGGTTGTAGCCTTCTACAGGTAGTAGCCTGTGTACTAGTATCTCAACTAGTACAAGAACTAAGGGGTTGTAGCTCCCTTCCAGGAAAGCTAGAAAACGAGAGAGGGTTGTAGCTCTCTGCAGGTAGCAGCCTGCGTACTGGTAAAGGACTGCACCAATACAGAATAATTGTAAAAAGAAGTTTCTAATTAAAAGAAGATAGAGACGAATTGCAGCAGGTGGTTTTCACCCACATTGGGTTTCCACCTTATATCTTGTGTTCTTGTGTGTGGTTGTCTTCTGCTCTGTTTTACTGTTCCTGGTAACTGTTTATATGATTTTGTTGCATAAATTAATGATCAACATTTGTAGAATAAAGTAAATTATAAATCTGCATAGTATATGCGGGTTTCTTTATCTGTAGTTGCGTATATACGCAGGTTCATCTAACTGAAGTAGTGTATATGTTCTGGGTTTGAAAAAGAAAATAATTGACTAGATAATACTGATTCACCCCCCCTCTCAGTATTATTTCCAACAATTATATCATTACCCTGCACATTTACTCAGTATTCCAATATACATCTCCACCATTTATATACCTACACATTTATTTATTCATTGTTCTACCATACATTCATATCTCAACCATATCATTTACAAATTTTGACTAATCTTGTTGACCACATCTCCTTCCTTTTGATTGTCTATACCACCAAGAAAGATTAGGTTATGGATCTACAAAATCAAAGTGATAAAGTTAGTATTATTGTAAAGAAATGTGATTTAAAATGACCTAAAACTATGGTCATTTTAAAAATACATAAACGTATATGGTAAACAAAGGGAAATAAAAACATGAGAGCATTTGATAAACAAAGGACAAACGATAATAATAAAAACACAATAAACAAAGGTGCGCATAATGATATGGCATGAGTATACAAGATGTGTTGAAGAAATGCGTTGAAGATATGAGTATATAAAGGGTGTTGAAGGCATGTATTGAAGACATGAGTATAGAGCATACAACATAAATCATAACCTAAGGTCCTAATTCAACAAATGCCAAATGAAGTACAGAACCATAAATCATGTTGTAACAACATTAAAAGGATAAATAAAAAATGATCAAATTTTCAAAGAAATTCTCTATGGTCATCATCACTCATTCATCTCCAAAAACACAGTGAATTCAGTGCTGAGACGTAGAAGAGCTTGTCTTGAGCCATAGAGAAGAGGTACTCCTGGCTGTAGAGAATATGCTGTCAAATTTTGCATACACTCTGAGCCATAGAGAACTCATTGAGCTGTAAAAATTGTGAGAAGAGCAGCGTAAAAGCCTTGTGCAGTGTAGGAAACAAGGGAAGAGTGGAGAAATAAGAAGAGGCACGGAGAAAGAAGGGAAGAAATGAGTAGTATGGAGTGTAAAAAAGGAGTTTAACGGTGTTTTGAAGAAATCTTTGTGCTAAGCTTCAACATAAGCCATCAATTATGCAAAGAATCCCTTGAATTACGCAGAGAACTCTAAGTGAAGGTAAGCATTGGTCCCCTCAGCAATTAAATGAAAACGATTTTGAAAATCGAACTCAGATTTAGTTAAAATGTGTCATATGAGACTCCAGTTCTCAAATCATTTTCTATTTTTTGTCATTAAAATCAACTGCCACCTATAAGAGATAACAATTTCTAGACATGATAGGGAAGTAGTTTTAATTAAACTATATGAATAGCATGAAGAGAAGTCATTAACATGGAGTTTTCCACCAGTTCCTCTTCCAGTTCAGGTATCAAACAACGATTTCTTCATGCAAAATTCGTTAAACGATTTGTGCAATAAATGTTTACAACATGCATGTTTTAGAACATAGGAATTCTTTTTCCTTTCTTTCTCATACTTTGCACAAGTAAATTTTGCAAAAAAAAGAGGAAAAAAACACGATTCGAAAGACAGTGAGGAAATTTACACATTGAGTTGCATATTTTACACAGTCAGTGAGGAAAGCTTTTATGCTTTGGGTCTTTACACAGTCAGTTTTTCCTTCATTCGGAGAGCAAAAAATTTGTACAGAAGGTAGAATACACAAAAATTGAAGAGTTCATATGTTTTTTTACAAGCTAGGGAGGATTGGTAAGTAAATTTACCAAAAATTCTTGTTGCATATTTTATTGTCATATATTATTATTATATATATATATATATATATATATATATATATATATATATATATATATATATATATATCTATTATAATATATATATTATATATATATATATATATATATATATATATATATATATATATATATATATATATATATATATATATATTATATATATATATATATATATATATATATATATATATATATAATATAATATATATATTATGAGGTTATTCACGGGACAAAGATATATTGATTGGTATATAGAACACATGGAAACAAGAATGGAACCTAGAGAGTTCAAACTAGAAAACTAGAGTAAAGATGTAGTGGAAAAGTTGTTTCAAGCAGGATTACTTGAATTCCAAAGAAAATTTAATGGCCATAATGACAAGATTACATAGGAATTCATAAAAAATTTTAACAATGGGAAAACCAGGGTGGGGGACTTTCCCATATCAATAAACCCAACATTTATATCTTAGGCTTTAGAACTTCCTTTGGAAGGGGAAGAATATCATAAGGGGTTGCAATTCAAGGAAAAATGTTGGACCTTCTTCCTAGAAAAATAGAGGAAAGGAACCTTTGATAGATCAAAAGGAATTCAAAGGGACTGGTTCAGGGAACCTTGGTCCGAATTAGTTCTAATCATTCAGAGATATTTCACTTGTGACAATAGGCACGACCTATTTTATCTTTATCATATAAAACTACTACAACATATTAAAGGAGATTGCAAAATCAACATCCCTTACTTCTTTTCAAGGAGTTCGATTAAAATGATTGAAGGATCCAAAAACAAAACATAAGCTCAATACCATTGTGGGTTGATTAAAATACTTGTTCAATTTCAAGTGAGAAACAAAGAAACACCTTAGAAGGAGTTCTTGGCCAAAAATAACTTTGAAGAATATGAAATAGGAAGTGAAGAAAGACTTGAGTAGCTACATATTACAAAAAGCATTATGAATTCCCCTTCATATCCTAGAACAAGATCTAAAAAGAAACAAGATAATGTCACCGTAGAAAAATAAAAGTCATTTTGTTCTATCCCAAGGAAACCAAGAAGGAGGTCACAAGAAGGACCAAGTAACTAAGAGAAGGAACCAAAACTTGAGATTGTTGAGAAATAACTAGAACATGAGATTGTTGAGAAAATCGATAAAATCATATAAAGATTGGAAAATGGAGTTTAGGAAGAGCCTATGGAAAATGGCTCTTATTTTGAGGAACCTTGGATAGAAGCCACTTCATCACATGCATATGCTAAAGAGGTAAGAGAAGAGGTGCACAATGAGGAAGATCTGAAGAAAATAACAGAGTTGGTTGATGAGATAAGGGATAGTCAAATTATGGAAAGATATTTGAAGAAGGAAAACAAGATGTAGAGGGAAAAAAACAATAAAATGGCCAAAGAGAACAAGGAATTGGAAAAAAAAGTCAAGAATCTTGAAACTCAAAACATTCTCATTTCAAAACAAGCTTATAGATGGCTCAAAAAGAAGAAATTTTGGCAATACGAGTATGAAAAACAAAAGGTAAAAGTTGCCATCTATAAAGCAAGGGAGCATGAAGGCATTGACATATCACTTCAAGTTGCACAGTAGGATGCTACAGGAATAGGTACAGGTTCAACATGGACATCAACACTCAGGAGGTCAAAGCGAAGGAAGTAAGCATGATTTTAGGTCCCTATAATACTAGTGATTCCCCCATTACTATTGTCATTGTATCCCTTATTGCTATTATTGTGCCCCTATTGTGCCCATATTGTTATTAATGTGCCTCATAGAAACCCACTATTGTTATTGTTGTGCCCTTATGTTATTACTGTTAGGTCGGCTTGATTATATTGTGACGCCTTAAACTCCTATATATAGAAGAGAGGTTTAGTCATTTGTATCATCCAAGAATTGTTAATTTGTGTAATGTAAAGGAGGTTTCCCCCTTAAAAAGGCTGAATTATAAGGCCCTAATCTATATTTTCTATCTTTTTTTGAGCTCGTTTCCTAACATTTGGTATCAGAGGTTTGGATTCAAGGGTTTCACTGCTCCAAATAGATCATTGTGGAATTTTCGCTATAATTTTATTTTATTTTATTTTATTTTTTCTGTGATGTTTTAGAATCTAAAAAAAAAACCCATTTGAGCCAAAATCATTTTGAACTTCGGGTTCAAATTTTAGAGCTTGTCTCACTATATTTTTAGAGATATGATCTGAGGAAGTTAGGGTTTTTGTAGATTCCCGAATTACATTCCAAACAAGTGACCTGGGGAAATTATCATAAATTTTGTTCTGAGCATCAGATTGAAATTTCGTAAGAAGCGTCAGAAATAGGACGGCCTGTAATTTTTTGTGTATCAATTTTAGGTACTAAGGTCAAAATAGTGACATGTGGCACTTAGTACACGTTCGCTATACTGAACTAGTCTATAATCAGGTCACCGTGGGCGATTTGGCATAACTCTTCCTAGGAGAATCCAATCTTGATTAGACTTCTAGGGTTAGAAAGAGGACTCAAAGGGCTACTGCAGGACGCGATTTTAGATATTTGAGATCCACAGTTACAAAGATACAATAGATCAACGTTGTGGGAGAGTGCCCCACCCGATCCCGCTCCCAATCTGCGCTCCGGGCGGGAGTGACTCGGGAGCAGGTTGGGAGCGCACTCCCTAAAAAATGTTTCGCTCCCTGCCTTTTTGGAGCGTTTTTCCTTTTTTGCAATTTTTTTTTGTAGTAATGTTCCAAATGCAATTTTTTTTCAGAGAAGAAAATAGGTTTTGAGTGGGGCAGCTTAATGATCAAGCCTATGGCCCTAGTATTGATATGCGATTCATGGTAATGTTAAATTCTTAAAGTAAAAGGATGAAAATGAATATTAAGGAGAATGTATTTTCATCCTTTTATTTAAATTTTTAACATTACCATGAAATGACTCAGGATGTTTGAGAGTGGTTTTAGCCTCATTGGATTTCATATGGAGAAAGTAAAATTTTAGATTTCATTCAAAATCTAGCAGACTTATCAGTTTTTCAAGATTTCAGGATTGGGGGATTGTAATGTTTCCATTGAATTTTGTCATGTATTAGGGTATGGAACTCATATGTAGTCAAGAGCACCAATCCCTCTATGTACCTTGATGTTAGTGACAATGGTTGTCGAACTCCTCTATCATGACCCTCCTAAAAATATACACATCACTCATACAAAATCTTGACTTGACATGCTATTCTTTTTCTATCTTATGTTAATGCTTAGAGGCTGATATTAATGACAAAGATCTTGATTTTCCAACAAGACTAAAAAATTAGACATTTCTCATGGTGGCAAGAGTCCCAAGCATAAGAAATAGATAATAGATTTACTTGTCTTTTCTAGTTTCTAGTAGCTTTTATAATTATTGACTCTTTCATATTTATTATGATATTTTTTTAAACAATATATGACAATTTAAGTTTGAAGTTGGCAATTATAACTCATTAGTAATAAATTATGAATATGATGCTTCATGAAAGTTGAAAGTTGTTTCATTTCATTTCATTTTATAACATTTCATTTCATGTTAGATATTATTTGTTGTAATGGTTACACTTAGCTTACAAGTACAACTTTGGTGATCAATGATGATAAATGTTATATATTGAATTTTGAAAGATTGAAACTTTAATATTTATGGTCATGAGACTCAATATGTTGTATGTTACTACGTTACTAACTTGCGGACATGGTTGATGAAGATTATAACTTCTAGATGATTGTTGTTATATGGTTAAATCTATGTTTTTTTTTTTATGTTTTTTATATCTAATTCATTATTCTACATGTTTTTGTTGACATATATGTATCAATATAT
>APFE031584126.1:253738-307411 GCA_000404065.3 Pinus taeda
TCAGCCCTTGCGTGTAGATTGGATCGTAGACTATTCCCCCAGTTGTATTTGTTGCTGTTGGTAACCTTAGTGTCCATAAACTTAAGATTATTTCCTAAGGTGAGGGTGAAGGACGAGTCTCACTGTACCTGGAGTAGATGTCGACTAGACTCACTTCGACTCTCTGGGGGGTTCTCTTCACTCGAGATGGTTTTGTGAAGAAACTTGTGCCAGTCTGTTTCATTAAGCAGGTTGTTGGGGTAACTGTTCCAACCGCCCTTTCTGTATTAAATTTCTACGAAGTTGGATTTCATCACCAACTAGTGTTTTTAGTATGGGAAGTTACTATTTGTGTGTGGTTTAAACTCTTAGATTTTTTAGGCGTGTAATTCAGTTGTTTGTTTCTTTAGAGACTTTAGGTGCTTTTATTGAAATTTTCTTTATTTGTGTGTGATTATTTTCATCCTACACCAAGAGGTTATTATCCTTCATCGATCATGTCACGACAATCATCTACATTTTCCCAATCATCGAAAACCTTTTTATATTGTGGTCCTTCTGTTCCTTCAGGGTACCAGTCACTCTCTGGTACTTTTTCAGGAGCAACTCCTCAACCAATTGAACATCAGTTATCACCTAGTAGTAATGGAACTAAAATGTTGAACGCAGAGCAAATTTTTATGATGTCTGGTAGTATTCCAAATCCTCAACCTCAAGGTAGTTAGTTACTACCTGGGGGGCAACCTCAAGGTAGTCATTTACCACCTAAGGGGCAACCTCAAGGACAGTACATACCCTAAGGTCAACCCCAGACTCAGTATACTCCTCAGGATGCTTATCAACCCCAGAATTAGTACATGCCTTAGGGTTATTAACCTCAAGGTCAGTACCCAACTCAAGGTTTCCAACCGCCTTCTGTTCAATCATTTTAACAAGGAGATGGAAATGTACTGCTTAATTATCAGCCCTACGTTCGACCAGGTTATGGTCCTCCATATGCACAACCTGTTATAATTCCATACCCCAGAATGAAAATGGTGTGGAATCCACCTCAAACTTAATAGACTATGCAACCTAATGTGCAATTGTCTAATCAACCTGGACAACCTTTGGCTTCTGGTCCAACCCAGTAACCTGCCCAACCTATTTTTCAAACCCCTACACCTGGTTTAGTTCAGCAACCTGGGCCTAGCTCACCTCAGACTCCGCCTCAAACTGTTGCAACTACTATAACTTCTATTCAACCTACCACACCTGTTTCTGGAGTATCTGTAGCTCCGGTTTCTACTATCCCTGCATCAGTGCAAACTCCTCAAGTCTCTGTGCCACAATCAGGACCTACAGTTCAGACTTCAGTCCAGATGCCTGCAGGACAAGCTGGTCCAAGTACGATTGTTGCAAGTCAACCGCAATTTACTTATCAACCGTACCAGGGATAGTATCAATTTGGTCCTACTGTACAAACCCAATTTATCAGTATCAACCATATCCTGGCTATACTTATAAACAGCTTCAATAACCTCAGTTTGGTCTGGTTAATCCTGGTTTCTTGGGAGGTTATAACATTCCTAATGCAAATCCAATTCTAGGTTATCCTAGATATCCTCCTCCTAGAGCTGGTCTTGTTACTCAAGGTTTTCGTGACCTTAACCATCAGTTACCATTTATTGCAATTTTGGATTTACCTGATTTGTCGCGCCTTACGAACAATCCGATTTACTATCTTTCGTATTGGCCGCCAATGGCTAATAAGTTGCCCAATGATATCCTGAAATTTGAGGGTTAGTCAAGAAAGGATCTGTCAAATCATGTTATGAATTATCACCTCTGGTGTGCATCTAATTCAATCGTTGATGACTCAATTCGATTGCGTCTTTTTCAAAGAACTCTTATTGGTCTTGCCACCAAATGGTACATTGAGTTACCACGAGGCTCTTTTAATAATTTCAATCAGTTAGCCACTACTTTCTTAACTCATTTTCAGTTGCCTTTCAGATATGACAATGGCACGGAACTATTAACTTCACTAAAACAATCCACGTCCACATATATTTCTGATCATATTCATGAATGGCGACATAGAATGCGTTTAGTGAAAGTTTTCATTCCAGATCAAATTTTAGCGGAATGGTTCATTAAATCATTGTTACCAAAAATCACTGAAGATGTAGCTAAGGGAGGAGTTGTTACTAAAGAGCAAGTTATTACTCAAGCTCAGTACCTTGACCTCGTCTATACGCAGTTAAGTACTTTACATGAAAAAATCCTTGATCTTCCAAAACACGGTAAAACAACTACAGCTCCTTCAGGGTCTCATGTTGCTGATGGTATGATTGGTTCATTTAGTACTAAAAGCAAGAAGAAATCTTCAAATAATTATTCTCCTACAATAACTTACCTGTTTCCTCGAAAGGAGATTCTTCCGCTGAAGTTTTTGCTGACATCCATGTCGTAGATTCATCTACGACCAAATCCGGTAGTAAAGAGAAGGGGAAGAACAAAAACAAACAAAATTCAAAAGATAAAACAGATAAAAATGAATCTACTGAAAAAAACAGAAACCTCGCTATCCTTGTTTCATTTGCGACGAGGATCATTTTACCAAAGAATGCCCACATCAAGCAGAGGTTTCGAAATTCGTTAAATATTCTCAAATGCCTACTGTCTTGAAGGATCCTTTTCCTACTCAAGATAGTAATATGGCCGCTTCTTCCTCAAATACCTCAGAAGAACCCATTATGATGATGTCTCTTGTCAAGATTGCGATGCGATCGCAAGATTATGGTAGCAAAAATCCTGTTGATGGTAAAGAAGCAGAATTTTCTAATTCAAACACATCAACGACACCTCCTCCTGGTTCTGATCCACTACAGATCAAGAAACCCAACCTTGACTTAGTAATCAAACCGCCTGCTAAAGGTATACTTCAGAAATCAGCTTTCAATCCACATGTGAGAGCTGCCCAGAATTATAACATTGTTGAAGACTTAGCCATTGCCCCTTCAGCAATGTCAGCCTTGGAAGTGTTGCAATCGTGCCCAACACAATGTAAATTACTATTTTCTACCATAGGAGCTGTCAATATACAGGATTCGAACCTAATAATCTTTGATTTAGAGAATAGTACACCTCGCCTACCTCATCAAATGGCTTTCTAGATTCCAGTGTTAGTCAAAAATAGACCTTGCTTTCGGACTGTGATTGATGAAGGGGATTCTACATGTATTATGTCGATCCAATGTTGGAAATCGCTTAGTTCTCCCATACTCAATCAGTCTCCAATAATTCTAAAGGATTTTGATGGCTGAGGGTTCCATCCTTTCGGTATTTTGTAGGATTTACCTATATGGGTCAAAGGAAAAACCGTAAATCTAGATGTGGAAGTGGTTGATGCCCCTCTATATTACAACCTTCTCCTGGGTCACAGTTGGTCTTATGCAATGACTGCTACTGTTTCATCGGTCTTTCGGCTTATCAAGTTTCCTCATAATGGGAAGATCGTTACGATAGACTAGCTGACCTATTTCTCATCTGACCCAACCTCTACAGATAGTATTCAGCACGTCGATAAAACAACTATCCCTTACAAGGATGTTTGAGTAGGTTTGATTAAATATTTTGGTTAACTAGGAACTTTTTCCTTCCCTCCTCCTAACATATCGCCTTCTATTGCAACTATTCATATGGTTTCATCGAGCACTATTGCTTTTGATGATCCTCGAATCGTACCTTCCGATTCTGAGGTGGATTCATTTAATGGTGCGATGCCTTTGAGTCCCTTTGAAATTGCATATAAGGTTGTACAGTCATTTTTTGATCCCTGATCAAGGTGGAGGATAGTTTTTCCCTGTGTCAACCTCATTAAAAAATGAAACTGGATAGGTCGACGATAGTTTTTTCTTGTGTCAACCTTGTTAAAAAATGAAACCGGATGTGTCGAGGATAGTTTTTTCCTATGTCAACCTCGTTAAAAAATGAAACCGGATAGGTCAAGGATAGTTTTTTCCTATGTCGACCTCATTAAAAAAATGAAACCAGATGTGTCGAGCATAGTTTTTTCCTGTGTCAAACCTTGTTAAAAAATGAAACCGGATAGGTCGAGGATAGTTTTTTCCTGTGTCAACCTCGTTAAAAAATGAAACCATATGTGTCGAGGATAGTTCTTTTCCTGTGTCAACCTCGTTAAAAAATGAAACTGGATGTATCGAGGATAGTTCTTTTCCTTTGTCAACCTCGTTAAAAAATGAAACCGGGTGTCTGGAGCATAGTTCCTTGTCTCATGTCAAGCTTGTTAAAAAATGAAACAAGGAGTTGTGAGCATAGTTCCTTGTCTTGTGTCAAGCTCATTAAAAAATGAATCAAGGGTCATGGAGCATAGTTCCTTGTCTTGTGTCAAGCTCGTTTAAAAAATGAAGCAAGGGTTATGAGGATAGTTCTTTTACTGTGTCAACCTCATTAAAAAATGAAACAATTCCCTTTCCAAATCAAATTTCTGAGTCTTTCCAAGATCTCGAAAGTAAACTTTCATTCCATCCACCTCGTTGAATGCAATGAAGCTTGGGAGGCATGTACCTCGATTTGAGTCATTACGTCGGAGGCATGCGAACTTATGACAAGCATAGTTTTTCGTTTTAAGCTTGTTTAAACATGAAACTAAATCCAAGCAGAGTTCTCCATGGTTCAAGCTTGTGTAAAAATGAACCCATACCCGATTTACATCTCGTGATCGTCGTTTTTATCCGCTAAATTCTACTAGATGAGCCTTGGTTGTTTTCATTCCATTGCCACCATCTCTTTGGTTGATCATATGCTTTCACTTGGTTGTTTTTCCTTTCCTGAGGGACTGCAGCGATGAGTGGTTTAATTAGCCAGCCTCTTAACCATTACATGTTTTGAACAGTTCCACCATTGCCAGAACCAGTTGCTACCCTTTATACCACTTATTCCTCTAGGACGAGTCTTCTTTAAGCTATTTTCTGACTCATAACATATGGAAAGATTGCCGAGTTTTTCCCTTTTAACTCGTTAAATAGAATAAAAAGGTGGTCCACTTTCAGCGCTTTTCTGACCGTATAAACATGAAAAGATCACCAGACTTTTGTCATTTCAAGTTCGACACTGGTTTAGAAACGATGTGTCTTCGATCACTTTTTTACTTTTTTGGATTGAAGCCATTAATTATGAAAAGTACTCCTTGATTGTAATGGTCAAGTGGTTCTCTCGAGTATTATTTTATACTTTTTCGAGCTCGAGGGACACAAATTTACAAAAAAGTACCCCCATGGATTTTTCTTCAGCTTTTCTTTTGACTCCCTCAAATTGAAAAACACTGAGTTTTTCCTATACTGGACTCGTTAAAATTTAACAGTAAAGGACCTGTTCAATTTTAAACAGGAACGAACCACTCCTTCTTAGGGTTCGAATTTTAAACTAAGTTGGACTCATCCAAAGGATGAGCTTATAAACAAGAAAATGTTATCCTCCCCAATCTTGTCAAAAATAAAGAGGTACTTGCCAGAAATGGTGGGGGAAAAGAGAGAAAAATGAACCTGTTTGTTACACTTTGTTTTTGGAAAATCCGTTAACCACCCTTGAACACGATACTTTTCATTCACCTGGGTTGGGAAATCCTTTGCCTAACAGTTAATCAAACCATATTGAAAGTCTTCAGCTGGTTTTTGGGTATTAGCTTTGGGTCAATTGTCACTAAGCCATTTGTAGTGTCGTTATGAGTTCAAGAGATTAGTGCAAACAAACCATTCATATGAAAAATATCTGTCATCCATTTTGACCATCCCTGAGTTAGTCCTTTCCGATATATTTCTTCAAAACTTGATCTATGATTTCAAGTTGTGGGCTTGCCTACGATGGATCGCTTTCTATCGACATCAACTCATTATCTAGGAAGTTGATCTAGAAATTGTCAATACCTTGAAATTTGCACGCCCTAATGGCAGGTTTCTCGCCTTCGACGATAGGTTGTGTCATTGACCTTCGATTAAAGGATTCTATGACATGTTCGACATCAGCTCATTTATTCACATTTCATGGATTGTACTGAGTACTTTGAGAGTCATTGACATTACCGGTGGTTTCTCTCACACTTGTTAACAGTTCACATCATTGACTGGTAATCAAGTGGTTTCTACCATGTTCGACTTCAACACATTTATTCGCATGGATAGAATCGTACTAGTTCGGGAAGCAGGAATCAAGATCCTGGATCTAGTTTCTACCATCCAGGCTGCGAGGAATTTTTTTATTCATATACAGTGGACTATTCATAAACAGATGGCTGCATCCATACTGTATCTACATATGTCTATACTCTTAATGTATTACAAAATCATTCCTGTATCAGGATAGTTTAGTCAGTTTTCTAGTTAGTTTTAATCTGAGTATGGGAATGCCTACCTCAGCGATGATATGTCTACATATATATATTTTGCATTGAATGTTTTTATAGATTCTGACTGGGTGGTCCACAGGATGATCCTTGAAATGATAAAGTACTTCACTCTTCATAATGACAGACTCTATCTTCATCTATTATAGACTTTGCACTTTAGGGGGAAATCTGTTGCACTAAAAATTGTCACCTTGACATTCTGCAATCCGTGTGAGTCCATTATCACTCATACTTTCCTCCTTTGGAAGTCTTAAGCCTCAGTTCCTCATATCAAGCCTTGAAAATAAGAGAAAGCCCTCAAAATCCTCTAAAACTCTGGTTCTGCACTTTCTCTTTGCATTACTTGTGGTCCCGCACCTAATGGCCATGTCTCCTGCGCACCTGACTGCTCTGTCTCTGTATTATGGGTGCGGACCCCTGTAAAAGTTAAAAAGGAGTGAGTACATTCTAAAAACTCACTTTCAGTCATTTCTAAAAGCTTCTGGAAGGAATCTTGAGGTGGAAAGTTTACTCTTTTAAGGTTCATGCATCCCATACCTTGAGGAGCTAACCCCTTGATGTGAGGAGCTTATCCCTTTGAAGGAGGATTCTATCCCTTCATAGGTGGACCTGTAACCTCCTCCCCTGCACTATAAAACGAAGCATTGGGCTGGTTACTAGGAGGTTAGAAGCTGAATATTTTTGAGGTGAAATGTTGTTGGAACTTAGTATTCTTGGTTGAGTTTTTAAGAGGAGAGATTACATACCTCTATGATCTCATTTGGAAGAGTACAAGGCTTGTCAAAGTAAAGAAAATTCCTATTTTGGACCCCAGGAAGAACTTGTTCAACATCAAGGTTGAAAAGGTTGTAAGGTTCTTCTACTTCAAAGTTAATACAAATAAGTTTGTTTTTCTCAATAGTCTATTGGTTCATGGTTTATTTTATGGATTCCTTGATCACCATAATAGACATGATTTATGATATTTGCTATGCAGGTGCTATTTAATGTTTGCTTATTTGTGATTGCGGGTCCTCAAAAGTAACTCTTTCGAATGATTGAAGGATGGATACTAGGAACAAGCGTTGGATATAAGGTAGGGTCTTAACACTTTTATAGTATTTATTTATAAATCGTATATGTCTAGAGAAATATTGATTTGTTTTTCTATTTGTTGCTAGACTATATTCTGATACTAGGGAGATCGGTCTTGTCTGCAAGATTGATTTATCTGGCCAACAATACCATGTAGAAATTCCCACTGTAGATCACTTGATAATGCAATAGATTAGAGCAAACTACTTGATCTTGTAGAATTTTGTATAATTTTTCTACACATTAGCTAGCTCTGATACCATGTAGAATTTTCTCTACAAATCAACTAGCTCACTGATATCATGTAGAAATTTCACCACCTGTAGATCAAACTGATATATGTAATGTACTAAAGCATAATACTAGATCTACTTCTACAACCAATTTAGTGGAAGCTTAATCGAACATGAGCAACATCAATAAGAACATATATAACTGATATGGAGAAATCAAACACACATAACACATAAGATATAACCAGGGGAAAGCACCAGCCTAAAACCCCATCTCTATATTATCATACAAGTGGAAATATGTTTGGATTACACAAATCCTTAGCTCGGAAGCTATCCAGCTCTCAGTACAATCGTTCTGCTGCTCATAGATAGTCAAAGGCTTCTCACAAAGCTTCTCCTCTGCCCTCTAAGCCTCATATTTCCTTTTGCAATTTCCTTGGGGTCCAGTGCTACCACCTATGTGAGTTGGCCTCTTCACACACTCACTAACCTCTGATCTAACTGCACAAACTTGAAGGAGATAAATCCTTATCCATGGATGAGTTTCTTTTATAGGAAAAAGATCCATCCAACTGATAGTACATTGTCCCTCCTATGATCTCAACTGGGGCTTTCTATGAACTAACATGCATGAGTTATTTCTGAGAGAATATTCAGTTATCTGAAGTGCAACAGCTACATGCATGCAAGCATTAACTAATTGAACTTGCATTAATTTAAACAAATTGTTTAAATCAATCTAACTAGACTTGATTCAGTTAACAGAGCCAACTAATTACAACTCATCCTTATCTCTTTAATTGATGGATAAATTCCTGAATCAATGGAGACACTGTTTCATGTCCTCACATAGACTTCATGTTTGATTTTCCACAACTAATTAACTCATGATGAATTAATTTATTTATTTTCAAACAGCTATTAAGTTAAAATTCGAATTTTACTTCCTATTTTAGTCCAGGGACTGACTAAAATAGGAATCCATCCCGAACTACTAAAAATAATAATTCTATTTTTAGCGCTTCCATTTTTCATTCCCTGTTTCTCAATCCAACGTTGGTATCTAAACTGCTATTTTTAGCACTTCTATTTTTAGCATTTCTTGTTGCCATTTTCGACAAGTGGCGAGTCTCTTTGTAACATTTATCTCTGTATGTTTGGATGAATTCTCATGGCACCTATTTTTGTGAACTGGACGAGTTTCATTAGCACCTATTTCTACACGAATGAACACAATCCTTGTGATTCTATGTAAGAATCCCTAATCTATGTTGATACGCATAAGTGAAAACTAATAGTTGTATTTGATGCAAGGAATATTAAATCTTTGATACAAGAATGAAGTGAAGATGATTATTATCTATGTAGTTAGCAATATGATCTATGATAGTTGTATGGAAGTGACAATTCACATGACTTTTGACAGTAATCATCATACCAAAGTTGTACAACTATATGGAAGTGAGAGGATGCCCTTCATGTGACAATGTTGTATGAATTGATATTATTGCAAAAATGAGATGGTGTATGGTTTGACAACAATTGATAATAGTAATTGAGGGACAAAAGTTTGGATCATCTTTAAGTGTATGAAAAATCTGGAATGAAAACCTGGTTCGTATCATAGCTTGGAGGCCAAAGCATTGAATCTCTATAGATGAATTAGTTTAAACCTTCTTTAGGAAGTAACACCATTCAGATCCCCTCCCTATACATAATATAAGAATGAGTGACATCAATGAAGCCAAATTGAAGTTTGGAAGAACTGATGTTGTCACTTTTGAATGAAGTTGATCAAGACCAGATCTCTACAAAGGAATCATAAAATTCAAAGAGGTACATATTATTTCTGTGCAATTCATGACCTATGTTAAGTCCTTTAGGTCATGGTGATGATCATGAAAATGGTTTTCATAAATATTAGAGAAAATGGCATGAAAGAGTTTGATGTTATATGAAGACTAGGTCTTGTAATCTAATGAAATGGATAAAAGGTATGACATTTTTGCAACATGCTTGTAAAATTTTGCAATGCTTGGATGAGAAGCCTTAATGACTATGAATTTTATAGGGTTTACATAAAATTTGAAATTGCTTTCGTGGAATATCTCTAAGACCTTAAAAATCCAGGGTTTTGTAACCAAATTTCTTGTGTGGTTATAGAACTCTACGGTATGTAAGTGATATGTCTTGACATCTAGGATTTATAAACCCTAGAAAAGTATGGAATAAAAAGAGAAGCCCTAGAAATAGAAACCATAATTGATTTTTTATGTTGTGAAAGGAAAATTCACCTAGTTCTTATGAATTACAAGTATTATATCATGTTAATGTGAAGACGAGGTTTGATGAAAAAGGGTCCACGATTAAGAGGGAGTCAACTTTCTTAAGAGATAAGTATTTAACATCTTCTTGATTATTACTAATGTTATTGTCTCTATTTTTTGTCTTCTTGTTATTTAATAAGTATTCTAACCAAGGTTACAGGTCAAGGCAAGTTCTATCAAAATCTTGACTAAGTAGGTGAAATATTTGAAGGAATGTGGCATAGCATGAAGAATGTGAAGGAAGAATAAGTTTGACATATGCATCAAAGAAGACAACTAAAGGATAAGAAGTTCTCTCACCTTAGTTGGAAAGAGGGAGATATAAAGAAATTGATTAACACAATCAAACCTTGGTAGAAAGTTCTGAAAAGAAGATGTTTGTAGTTGAATAATTTTGATATCACTGTATCAACAACTGATTGATTTGTTTCAGGAACATATTGATTGATGGAACAAGAGGAGCATGAAGCAGAACTCTATTGCAATATGAGATAGAGCATAATGGTATGTTTACCTCAGATGGAGAAAGCAAGAGAATTTGACATGAAGACTCCCACACTTGAAGCCATTGTGATTTGGTAACTCTGATATTAATGATTTTTTGAGATATGATTTGGTTCCCTAGAAAGACATATTGTAGAAGTATATGCAGAGACTAGAAAGATAATAGTTGAGATAATTGTTGAATAACAGTTATGTATTTACAAATGCATGTTTTTATCATGGAACACATGGATTGTGTGGATAACACTATTGATGGGTTGGAAGAGCATTAAGGGTCTAATTGAAATTTGGAAAATTGATCTGAATTATTGTAGAATATGAGGCCGAACTCTGTTATGAAGAATAAAAGGAATGTTCTATGTCAACTCTTAAAGAAAACCCTGGTTGTGGAAAAAATCTAAGGTAACCTCAAATCTCTTTGAGGTTGAAAGCTGACCCTTCAACCTAGAGATGAATCTCTGCCTAAACTTAATTAATCAAGGTCAATGTAGTAGAAGGTTTTCAATTGAGTGCTATGGCTAGATTTATCGAAGAATGATTGAGTTTGGTTGGACTGTGTGAAAATACTACCATTGGACATGGAGTCTGAGCCAATTAGGAAAGCAGGGTCGTGATAATTCCTTTGACACTTTAATGAATTTGGAAGAAAATGAAGGAAATTAGTGCAATGGTTAAGTGAAAAACAATTATTAGATGCACGAGAATAAAGACAAATGAGCATAAACATATGAATCCCAATTTCAAACACTTAATATTTCAGACATGAGGAAATATAAAACAAAGAAAAGACAAATAGGGAATCATAACATAAGAATTTCTTTAAATTCCTCATGAAGATTGTTTTCATTAGGACATGCAAAATAATATGCAAGGGATGATATATCTCAAATAAAATCCAACCCTTATTTCTTTTACTTTCTTTTCTTATCTAGATAATGCAATAACTAAAACATGTTTGTAGCTCAAGAATAATTACAGTAATCCAATAATAGAAGTATAAATATCTTAGGTACATGCATTTGAAAATATATTTAAACATCTTAAGTTTTTTAAAATCAAAACAACTTGTTGAAAATGTGGCTAACAAAATGTATCATGGTTGTTCTTCCCTAACTGTAGATTAGTCCTTGTCATCCTTCAAAAATGGGCTTTTGTTGTAGCTCATGCCTTCTTGGATATTCCTGTTGTAATTCGCTGATAATGTAGTTATCAACCTTTAGCTGCCGAAACTAATGTTTTACGCTGACGGGATGAATGTAAATGTTTCTTTTAGATTGTTCTCCTAAAATGCACTGACATTGACAATGTCAACGCTTTTATGCAAAATGCGCTGATAATGAAAATATCAACGATCTCCTACGCTTTCTTGTGCTTATATGATGATAGTTGCTTGATAAAAAAATTCAATCTAATAGTGAAAGATCAAAATTGAAAAATATAGCTACCAACCTCTCAGCTGAGGGTACAGGTTGCTTCCAGTAAAACATCTTCCTTATCCATCCTTTTCCTCTTGCTCTGTCTAGTTTCCATGAGGATTTTTTCCTTGGTTGCCTTTGTTTTCTTGGACCTCTTTGGCAAGGTCCGAGTTTTGCTTCAACTTTATCTTCAGCCTCAATTTGTTTAAGGGCTTGGTGTGAGGTCTTTTACCCCCTCTGAACATTTCAAATAGGGTGGGTCTTCTTCAGTTGTAACTTCTTCATCGTGGGGTTTATGATCATCTCTTTTTCCTTTGGTTTTCTATGGTAGCTGACTTTCTACAAGGGAACCTTTAGTAGGTAGATTTTCAACATGTGGGGAACTCATAGTAGGAGGGTCTTCAATAAAGTATATCTTCCGAAGCCTATCACTTATTCTAGAATAGACCTTGGGTATTTCAGGAACAAAAATTGAGGGTTGGTCTTCCTTCTTTTGGCTCCTAGTTTGCACAGTGGGGGTGCCCTAAGAGGAGGTTCCTTCCTGAGGGTTTTTGGCTTGTTTGGTTCCCTTCTTCCTTCCTCATTTAGACTTAGGGGGTTAGGGTTGAAACCCTCCCCAGAACAGGAAATGGCTCCACGTTCTTCCAACCTTTTCCAATTGATTTTCAATTAATAACTTAATTAAAGCTTTCTGTTAGATGAAATGAAGATTGGTCCATTCCGACTCGAACCTAAGCATCCATGTTATTGAGACTTTCTAACAAAAAATAACATGTATTCGTTCTTACTTGTCTTGCTAGATGAGCTAAGAAACGGAAATGGTGTAAGTTTACCCGGATAAAACGCCCTTCACATGTGAAATATGACTGGGTAATGTTTAGTAGCCCATGCTATTTGTATTTTAATCAGGACTTTTGTACCCCTGCTTTCCATTTTATTTCAATGAACATAACCTTTAGGAAGAAATGGACATCGATCCTAACCAAAACATGGTTTCTAAAGACCTTTTCTCCATCTGTAGGTAGAGATGTGTCCTATGCAACAAGTTCCTCCGTCACTTGGAAAGAGATCCCTCCAACCTCCACACGTTGACCATCAAAACCCTAGGAAAAAGCTCGAGCGACCTCATCATGGAAATCGGTGCATCGTTGAAAAACTTCCTCCCACCCAGCCTATCGAAAATGTTGTTGAATATTAGGTTAAATCTCCAAAAGATCAAGATCATTTGGTTCATTTCTATTTAGCTTCCCACTTTTCCCCATTATCTTTATAGTTTTGTGATTACGCAGATGAGAGACCAAAATTATATCATGTATCTATGTTGAGTAGCTTGAACAAAATGACTTTTCAGCGATAAAAGTTAACAAAATTACAAATTGAAATGGTGAAATTACTCTGCGGAAAAAAACAATTATGTTTCAAGCAAGATAACTGATTGACAAGTGAAATAATGATTTAACCCTTTGATAATTACAACACCACTTCATACCTCTTTTCCGATGGAAATCCTTGTTTTCAACATGTACCGTTCACCTTCATATTTATCGTGGCATGATCGAGTAATGATTATTTTGTTGCTGATGTGGAATGTGTCAACGCATTTCAAAAATTGAAATTGAAATTTTAATTTTGGTGTTGATACTCAAGTTATCAACAAATACCCGATAATGCCGACACTCCAATTGTCAGCATATTCCTCTAAAAAAATTATTGTACTCACAAAATCATTGATAGTCCCATCATCAACAAATTTTCCTGTTTATTATAAATATTTAGCTCACATCGTAATTGTCAACATTTAAAAAATTTCAAACCTAACTAAATGTGATAACATGCTAGTAGTTGTGAGGAAGTTTGGCTGCTTTAAGATGATAGATAAACCATTTGATGACAAAGCTGCAAGAATATTGACAACATATGGAAAGGTCGAGGTTTGATATGATGTGTTGTTGTCAGGAGTCAAGAAACCCTATCATGAAATTATAGAGTGAAAATTTTATTTAGAAAGGTTGAAGCTTAGGTATGATGTAATGTGAGAAAAAACCCCTATAACTACAACAATATCTCCATTGAAGACCAAGTAGCTGATGTATTGATGAAGTATGAGACCAACTAAGGATTGTGGTTATGTCTCCCTAGTTGAGAATAAGTAAGGATATCCTCTCTGGTTGAGAAGGAGCGATGATGGACACCATATTCTCCATGTGTCATGCACTAGGTCAGGACTAACAACCACACGTCTAGTGAAGGCACTGGTAGGGAGAATGGAGGATTGGATAAGCATCTAGGACTATTAATTCTTGAGGATTGGGAATCCAAGATAGAATTATTCCTGTGGACTGACACTCTTTGAGGATTGGATAGGGCATCCAAGATAAGAGTGGTTGAAGAGGACCAATATTATTTGAGGATTTGGAATCCAAGATAAGAATAATCTTGTAAGGAAATACCTAGCGAAAATCCATATGGAGTATGTGCCTTGAGAGGTTGTGGTTTTGATGTCCATATGTATGCCTCCAAGCATTTGTTGAAAATAATAACAAGAAATGTTAAAAATAGCATCTAGAATTTCCAATTTAATTTGTCCTTGAATTAAATTGTAATTCTTTTCTCATAACAACTTGTAATAGTTATCCAAGTTAAGTTGTCTTAGCTAGCTTAGGAAATTTGAGTTGGAAGTCTATCTGGAGTCATGTGAGTGTGATCCCTAAGTTTTAGGGGTCCAGATTGAGTTTATTGGAGTTCTAATTAGATAACTTAGTTCCACTGAGTTGTAATTAGTTAAACTAGTTCTAACTATTGGAGGAACTAGTAGAAGTTTAGTAGTGAGTTGGTGCACCAGTGCATCCTCAGTGACACACCAACTAACTGAAGATTCACTCATATATACCTCATGCATGTTAGTTCATAGGAAGACCTAGTTGTGACTAGAGTGAAGGGACAATGTAATACTAGTTGTATAATTTTTCGATTTGTATAGATGGTGCAAGAATCAGTTGAGGACCTAAGTTTGGATTGCATAGTTATGGAAGAAGGATTTCCTCATTAAATAGAGGATAATTACTCTAGGAATTGTGCAAGGAAATAGGGGCTTGGAGAGCAATAGAACATGCTAAGGTTTGGTTTGAGCTAGCTTGTGAGTAGAGAGTTGATTATATTTGTGCAAGAATTGTTCTAGTGAGAACAAGATTTGTAATAGATATCATTTTTTGGGATTCAACTACATTAAGTAAGTCATTCATCTATGACCATTTCCATGAGAGGTAGTCATAACTGACTAATTTCTCATGATTTTTGAATAGTCCACTTAGCACTCATTGCATCGGGTGATGCTCACAAGGGTGAAGAAGTGGGATTGAAACTATTGAAATGAATCACATAGCATCAATCATCACTTCTAGGGCTTGCACCAAGTAACCAAGACTTCCCGGGAGGTCACCCATCCCAGATTTCCTTTGGCTCAAGCGCACTTAACTATGGAGTTTTTCCCCACAATCAAGCCCACTTAGCTTGCTACCCCATTTGCAAAACCTTAGCAAGTATTGTGCCTCATGAACCATTCAAGTAGAGTTCCCTTCACTCTTTTGAATTAAGTATTGGGGGTTTCCGTAGTGCATTGTATTAGATCAACTACATTAAGTAAGTCATTCATCTATGACTTACTTAACACAGTTGATCTAATATAATGCACCGCGGAAACTCCCAATACTTAATTCAAAAGAGTGAAGGGAACTCTACTTGAATGGTTCATGAGGCACAATAATTGCTAAGGTTTTGCAAATGGGGTAGCAAGCTAAGTGGGCTTGATTGTGGCGAAAAAATCCACAGTTAAGCGTGCTTGAGCCAGAGGCAGTCTGGGATGGATGACCTCCCGGGAAGTCCTGGTTACCAGGTGCAAGCCCCGGAAGTGATGATTGATGCTATGTGATTCATTTCACTAGTTTCAATCCCACTTCTTCACCCCTGTGAGCATCACCTGATGCAATGAGTGCTAAGTGGACTATTCAAAAATCATGAGAAAATTAAGTCAGTTATGACTACCTCTCATGGAAATGGTCATAGATGAATGACTTACTTAACACAGTTGAATCCCAAAAAATGATATCTAATATAATGCACTGAAGAAACCCCCAATACTTAATTCAAAAGATTAGTATTTTCACTCAGATTTTGTTTAATACAATATAGATAGTAGGGGTTTTGAGCAGTGGCTTTCCTCGAATAAATATTGTGTTATGTGCAATTGATGTTCTTCCGCTTGCTGATTATTGTTTTCATCGATCATTGGTTTCTGCTACTTGAGAGTAGAGTAGATTATTGTCTTGTGTTTTAGTACATTACATGAGTTGTTAGATCTACAGTAAAAATATACAACATTGTGCTCTAATCTTCTAGATAATTATAACTTGTTATTCAAGGCCTCACTATGTTTCTATTTGGCAATTTTGATTATGAAGTTGATGTGTTAAAATTGGAAACTAGGGCCAAAATCCATGTGAGTCATCTCATTAATGGCAACTGATATTTTTCTTAGATCCCTCTCATCAAGAGGTGTAGGATTTATCTAAAGATCATCCGATTCTGATAAGTATTCATGGAGATATGAATTTATTTGTGTTATGGGATAATTCGTCAAGGGCGGCCAACAACCAAATAAACCCCATTTGTGCTCAACGTTTTAGTATAAATAGAGGTGCCTTGAAAGTCATTTGGACACACATCCTCTTGGTGATCTCTTCCTCTCCACTTGTCTTTGGGTTTTGGTCGGAGGAGAGATCTAAATAGGATAGGCTGCCCTAGAGGATGCCCTAGATCCTAACGCTATCACGAAGGAGATTTTAACGTAGTGAAGGAAGCCTACATAACGCAGCAAGGAGAGATCTAATTGTTGGTCTAAGAGATAATCCCTATGGTGCCCTATACACAACTTTATTGGAGAGCCCTACGCTGCCCTATACACAACTCTATGGAGAGCCCTACACTGCCCTATGCACATCTCTATTGGAGAGCTCTATGCTACCCTATACACAACTCTATGGAGAGCCCTATGCTACCCTATACATAGCTCTATTAGAGAGCCCTATGCTACCCTATACACAGCTCTATGGAGAGCCCTACACTACCCTATACACAGCTCTATTGGAGAGCCCTATGCTACCCTATACACAACTCTATTAGAGAGCCCTACGCTTCCCTATACATAACTCTATGGAGATCACTACATTGTCCTATACACAACTCTATTGGAGGGCCCTACGCTGCTTTATGGAGAGCCCTATGCTGTCCTATACGCAACCCTATGGAGAAGCTCTATGCTACCCTAACTGTAGTCCTCTAGGTGATATAAAGGAAGACTATTCAAGCATGCCCTAGTCATGGCCATGGAGGAAGGAAGGTATGAAAGTAGCTTGTATGACATGGAGAAGAGCGCTGAAGGGTATACATTAAAGTCTGTCCAACAAGGCAACATATGTTAGGATTGTGTTGATAATAGTACAGTCACTTGGATGGAGAAAACAGTGATGATACATTGAAGCAGCATGATGTTGCAAGCAACAGATATATTGCAGCAACATGTTGATGAATGTTGCAGCATGATGGGTACAACGATGAAGTGTATCATAGCATAATGAGGGGCAACGCAATGGTGAGGTACAACAGTATGATATAGCAAGTTCATAGTGCTACTAGTATAACACATTGGGACAACAACATGATACTTAGTGCAGCAAGTACAACTAGCATGCGAGGGACAAAAAGCATGCTCGGGACAACAAGCAAGCAAGGGGCAACAAGCTAGCTAGGTGCAACAAACACATAGGTCAGTATGGCAACATGGTACAACAATGGCACATGATACAATGCAGTGATGGGTGCCATCATGATTGATGAAGCATGATGAGATGCAACATTGTGATGATGGGTGCATCATGGTGCAGCATGGTGAGGCGTAGCATGATGACGAGATGCAACATGATGATAGGTGAAGGAGTCACCTTGGAGAATCAACTGAAGCAGCATGTCTTTAACTGATCTCATGTATCATCTTCTTAGAGATGATCTATGCTCTCATCTAGATAAGTCAAAGTGCTGACTTCAATTGTAAATGTACTATTTCTCTCTCTCTCTTTGCTGAACTATTTAAGAACACATAAGAAGCATTGATCAAGGGTTTCCCCACATTGGGGTGTGTCCCTGGCTAGCGCCACATCTTGTGTCCTCTTGTCTTGGCTTGTCTTCTGTGATTTACGTTTATGTTCTATCTGCAGTCTACTTTAATGCTGATGTGATTGCTAATCTGGAAAATATATTGAGCTAACTATGAAAATTGAAATAAATTGCTCTAAGCATAGAACATACCTAAACTTAACATGATGCTTAAATATGGCTTATCAATCCAACTCTTCTTATGAGAATATTTCAATTTGAGAGTATCCTTGTATCGATTACATAAATATGAATACCTCCCTAGCTAAGAGGGAGTGTTGGAAAATGTAACTACATTCAATCTTCATAATTATCGTTGTACTTATTTCATTGTATATTTTATGTAAAACAAAAGAAACAAAAGGATTTTTCTTTTTCAAGCATGGGTTTCATTCTTAAGTCAAATTATTATTTTATTTAAGCATGTTATCCATGCTCGTGTATTTGTCAAAGTCAAAGGCTTATTTATATATTGGAAAAATAATATTTCAAATATGTAATTTGGGTCAAAATTTCCTCTCGATGCCAAGTCGACCTTGCCCCAGAAGACATGTCTATTCAAAACCCTCTGGACAATATCAATAGAGGGTGAAATGAGCTCATTTGGACACCCACATTCACATGATTTGTTTTGAAAGAGGGCCAAAGTTTGAAGTTGACAAGTGTAATGGGGGTTTTCTCTTGAGCTAGAATTTGTGGAAGTTCTGCCCTTGACATATCTCTTATAGAAGGTTTGTTCCTAATGTTGTACATGTTGTTGGTCTCTTGCTATTGATGGATTTTCTATAAAGAAGGAGGACTTGGAATATTGAGGGTTGGAGTCTTTTGGATGGCCATGGATCTTGGATTTCTCACTTTGATACGATTTTATAAGAAGATATTTTTTCTTAGTTCCCCACCTTGTGGGGTTTTTTCCTCGGCTTGGAGCCTATATCTTGTGTTCTTTGTTTTCTGTGATCTTCATGATTTGTATGTTTGTTAATTGCTTGATGAAAATAACATAATAAATATTAATAAGAAGCCAACATCATTCACAATAAATTATCAAAGCAGAGAAATCTTCCCTAATATACAGTCAACTTGATTTCTCAACAATTCTCTTAGTGGGTGTTTCTTTCTACGTTTAGGACAAAAAAAAGAAAGAGTTAACTTTTCATCTTCTTGCTTCTTTTAAATTGCAAGACATCTAATTGTTGGAAAATTTAACTATGTTTGGTATTCATTAATGTACTTGAGTCATCATGAAATGTACTTGTCAAAAGAATAAAGAAAATAAATTTTACTGTTATAACAATGACTTATTAAAGCATGGCTTTCATGCTTTGGTCATCAATATATTAGTCAAAGTATCCATTATGGACTCCTAGGATTAATATTGAGTTTATAGAGTCATTGTACACTCAAAGTAACCCTTTGGGCTTTTGAATTATGTAAAAATGTTAAGTATTGATTCAAATATGATTTATGTATCCTCCACACCAAGTTGGCCTACAAGAGATAAATTTGACCTAAAGACCCTAATTCGACCCACAAGAAACCTATAAATATAGGATAGTCGAAGTCATTTGGTGCATCACAAATCAAGCTAGTTCGATATCCCAAGAGTAGATGGGGAAGTGCGAAGTCTGTTGTCAGGAACCCAGAGGAAGTGTGAGTTTGGGGAATTCTAAGGAGAAGAAGAAAATCTAACTTTTGGTGCCTCTCTCTCTCTCTCTCTCTCTATTTCATTCCCTAGTTTGGGAGATCAAAGTCTTCCAAGTTTCACTATTGTCGAAACTTGCTTGTATGCCACCTAGTCAAAGTTTTTGGAAGGGGTCGAAGATCTGGGAGGCTAAATTGGTGTGGACGGGAAGAGTCTCAAAGAATGTTATCGAAAGGAAGAATTATCTTGACTAGTTTTTCCCCTCGGGGGGGTTTTTTCCTTGGCATAGTGCCTATATCTTGTGTCTCTTGTTTTGTGATCTTCATACACATAATATGGTAATTCCTTGATGAAAGATAAGATAATAAAGAAGTAAAATAATCCAACACACTCACAAGTATTATCAAGAAAGGAGAATCAAACCCTAATATATCTACTTTGATTACCCAACATGGTTTTAGAGCTAAGGTCAGGAAGAGTCGAAGATCACTTTGTTGGCATGGATTCTCCATCTTTGATGAATTATATAAGAATGAGTATCAAAACTTCTAGACACTAGATCAAGAAGATCATATACTACTTATTCAACTAGGTCAAAACTCAAGTGCTCTTGTATTCTCTTACGGGTTCTCTCAAAATATGACAGTGCATGGATCATTGACAATGGAGCATTGAGACACATGATAGGAGGAAGTAAACAACTTCATATACTATCAAAGGAACCATCTTCTCATGTAGTAGAATTAGGTGACAACAAAAGATATTCTATTAGAGGCCTGTGATCAACATCGTTTAAGATGGATAATGGATCAAAGTTGCACCTCAACAACATTCTATATGTTCCAGGTTTGAAAAAAAAAATTCTTTCTATTTATTTTTTAGAAAATAAAGGGGAAATAATTGTTTTTGTTGATGGAAAATTATTGGTTTGGGGAAAATACTTTGGCATTGATAAAGCTAGGTTATTGGAGTTTGAGAAAGAAGTATTTATAGAGTCATTACACCACCTCCTCAAGCTTTGGTTCATATGGAAATAAGTATCATTGAGTTGTGGCATAGGAGGTATGGCCATCTACATTATAAGGTCATCCCTACTCTTAGTCAATTGGTTCATGGTATGAAGTTAGATCATGAAGGTGTGTGCAAGGGATTCTCTTTGGGAAAACATACAAGAAATGCATTTCATAATAGTGAAACTAGGTCTAAAGAGATATTAGACCTCATCCATTCTGATGTGTGTGGGCCCATGTATGACAAATCACTTGGAGGTCATCTCTACTATGCGACATTCATTGATGACCATTCTTGAAAGACATGGATCTACCTCCTCAAAACAAAATATGAAGTATTTAATAAGTTCAAGGAGTTTAGGGCCGAAGTGGAAACCCTGACCGAAAGAGAGATAAAAACTCTAAGGTCTGACAATGGTGGGGAATACACTTTTAAGGAATTTATTGCATATTGATTGGGAATAAATTTGCTATATCTTCAAGGAGTATGGAAGAAAGCCACCCCACTAAAGGTTTGTCAAGAAACAAATGTATGCCTTAAACTACAATACATTGAATTATTTATATTATAGGTTCATTCATTTGACAATCTATTACTAACATTTTTATGCCCATCTATATTGAATCATAATGATTCTTGTTTTGTTTGATTCATCACTTGATAAATTTACCCACCCCACCCATATTATTAAATGATTTTGTAGAACCTTAGAAAGGTTTTGTAAAACCCTAACCTAAGGGCATGTTAATGTGAATGACTGAAACCCTAGACTGCTTAGGGTTATTGAGAAATGCTATTTGATTTTTTTGTTGATGATGTCATGTTTGATATTTTGGTATGTTCAGGAAGACCTAACTTGTTAGGATTGAATGATAAAGTATAAAATCCAAAACCTTTGAAATATTGGTAATGTTGGGTTTTCTATGTTTCTAAATTGAAACCCTAACTCATTAAGATTTTGTGGAATGTGCAAGCAAGACCCTTATAATGTATTAGAAATGATTTCCTTGGTATGTGTGTGTTTGTCTGATCAAACCCCAATCTAATCAAGTTTGCTGTGTATTGATATTTATGAAGTTGGGTTTGAATAACACATTATATGAAATGCCTATGCATGATGATGAAGTCCTATATGTATGAGTTGACTTGTTTGTCAGTGGTCATGAATCCTAGGGTTTGGAAACAAGCCCTAATCAAAGTTTTCCTTTCTAGGATGATAGTATTTTTGAAATTCAAGGGTTTTGGAGTTAAACCTTAATAGAAGTGAAAATCTCTGATTAATGATGAAAATATGATAATTTGAGATCTGTGTAAGATTGTTGAAATTTGAGTTTTATCTTGGATTGATGTTCTATTGAAAATATAGGGTTTTCAACTAACCCTAGTAGAAGCTGGTCATGTTAATGACTAAGCTGTGATTGGTTTTGATTGATTCTTTTGTATGAAACCCTAGTGATAAGTCTAACATATGAATTTTGAAAAGTTGTTAGATGCTTTGTAGATCTATAATTGTTTGAATTGTTTCTAGGGTTTGATATATGTTGTAGTAAGGTATATAATACCTTTGGAAGAAATATTGAAACCCTAGATGTAATGGAAGTTGTTATGATGTATTCTAGGGTTTATGACAAAGTCCCTCGTAAGATGTTGAATAGTATATGTCTCTTGTTTGTAATTAAGACTGGGATGTATAAAGTTGAAATTCTTATGTGATTCTAATATGGCTAAATTCATGCTTCTATAGATTTGGTTGTACTTTCTATCTAAGTTGTGCAGGTACACAATCTTCAATTTGGTGAAAATGCTTGTTGATGAGGATGATAGTAACTGTGATGAAATGGTTGGAAGCCACGAAAGATTCTCTGATTATGAAAAGAAGAAGTATAACTCCCTAAGTTAAGAGGGAGTCTAGACGAAATCTCCCTATGTTAAGAGGGAACTTGAATGGAAGGAATCTCCCTAGGATAAGAGGATGGTTGAGAATATTACTTGTATAGGAATGACGAGATCCTCTCTATTTAAGAGGGAGTGACGTATACGATTATCTGATTCATATGTCATGCACTAGGCTAGGACTAATAGCTATAAGTTTTAGTAAAGGCCATGAGTAGGAGAAGGAAATTGAAGAATGCATTTTGAGGTGATTCTAAAAGAAGGAATCCAGGATCCGATTAAAGAATATGTTTCTTGTATATGAAGTAAGAAGAAAAATGTATGATTTAGGAATATCCTGTCAGAAATTTGGTTGATAGTCCTACTATGAAACGTTGAGAAGCAACATTAAGACTCCAAAGTTTTGTATTTGATTATGTACATATGAAAGTGTATTATTTATTGGGGTTGTGTTTGTATAGGTAAATCTCTTGAAGGTTTTTGATAGCATGTTGGTTACTGATAAATTTGATCAAAAGAGATATGTGGTCCGTGATCTGCTAGATCAAAAGGTGTTGAGGCTTTGTGAGTGAAGAATTGTCTGGGAGGACATCTGGCTGACACTTTGTGTTGATGTCTAGGTCTCGAAGTTGGAAAATGTGGTGTTAATTATAGAGCTCTGATTTTGGATACACACTTGGATTTTTGGGTTGGTGGTTAGCAAGTAAGCCTGATGGTACCTAGAGGGGTTGAAAGATTGAGTCCACTTTACTCCCACTTGGATAGATTTCCCTGGTCAAGAATCTAGTCCACGGAATTGTAGTGCCTAAAGTGTTGATATACTAATGGATAGATTTCCTTGGTCAAGAATCTAGCCCGTGGCATTGCTGTGCCTAAATTGTTGAAATACCAATGGATAGATTTCCCTGGTTAGGAATCTAGTCCATGACTTTCCGGTGCCTAAATTTCTTCATGGTTCATATAGTTTGAGATCTTCCATTGTATTTGTACATTATGAATACCTCCCTAGTTAAGAGGAAGTGTTGGAAAATGTAACTATGTTCGGTCTTCATTAATGTACTTGAGTCATCATGAAATGTACTTGTCAAAAGAATAAAGAAAATACTTTTTTAGTATTGTAACAATGACTTATTAAAGTGGGTTTCATGATTGGGTCATCATTATATTAGTCAAATTCCCCATTTTGTACTCCTAGGATTAATATTGAGTTTATAGAGTCATTGTACATTCAAAGAGACCCTTCTTGGGCTTTTGAATCATTTAAAAAGGTTAAGTACTGAGTCAAATATGATTTATGTATCCTCCACACCAAGTCGGCCTAGAAGAGATCAAGTTGGCCTAAGGACCCTAATTAAACCCACAAGAAGCCTATAAATACAAGCTAGTCGAAGTCATTTGGTACATCACAACTCAAGCTAGTTCAAAATCTCAAGAGTATCTAGGGAAGTGCAAAGTCTGTTCCTGGGAAACCAAAGGAAGTGTGAGTTTGGGGAAGTCTAAGGAGAAGAAGGAAATCTAACTTTTGGTGCCTCTCTCTCTTTATTTTGTGCCCTAGTTTGGGAGATAGAAGTCTTCCAAGTTTCGTTGTTGCTGGAAACTATTGCCTAGTCAAACTTATTGGAACGGGCTAAATATATGGGAGGATAACTTGGTGTGGAGGGAAGGTCTGGTCTTTTTCTAGGGTGAAGAGTCTCAAATAATACTATTGAAAGGAAGAATTATCTTGCTCGAGTTTTCTCCTCAAGGGGGGTTTTGCCCTGGCATAGTGCCTATATATTGTGCCTCTTGTTTTGTGATCTTCATACACACATAATATGGTAATTTCTTGATGAAAGATAAGATAATAAAGAAGTAAAAGAAGCCAACACACTCACAAGTAATTATCAAGAAATGAGAACCAAACCCTAGTATATCTACTGTGATTTTCCAACACTAATTACAAGCTGAGACTGCTAAGAAGGTCATTCTTATAATTTTCTGCCAATTTTCCTAATTCAACCCTAGTCACAAGGCTTGTTGTAAATATCATAGCTTTAGAAAAAGTATCTCTAATACACTTACCAAATCTAGCTTGACATTGAGAATACTTCCTACAAAGTTCACTGATTTCTACAAAGGTTGGTTGTGAAACATCTCCAACTCCCATCAATTTAAGAAAATTAATAGATTCATCTAAGTACATTTCAAAATGACGGTCCTAATGGTATCTTGATAAAGTTTTTTGTTTCTTGGATTGTTGGGGATTGTATAGAAACCTTTCAATATAGTCTTCTAAATTGTATTCTTCTTTTTGTGTCATTTTAAAATTTTCCTCTCTCAAGTCCCTGGATTTATAATATTCTTGATATTTCTTAAGAAAGGTCCTACGCATCCCATCCCATGTTTGAATTGTGTTTCCTCCCAACCCCATAAACCAACCAAGGATGAGTATTTGAGGGTGGAAAGAAACAATTTGAGTTTTTTTTGCATCATTTGAATAGTCATAACTATGACATAATATATCAAACTCAAAAAGAAAAGCATTGCTATCTTCACTAATCGTACCATTGTAATTTGTACCATTGTGGTAGGATTCACAATTGGGAATCTGAAGTTACCTCCTCTTATTAATTTGTACATGTCTCACCTTCCCCATTTACATATACTTCACCTTCACCTTCTACCATATCTCTTCCTCTAAACATGTTGTAACCAGTCTTTGTAGGTGGAGTTTTTGGTTCCTTAATAATATTTTCATCCACTTTTGATTTTGTTTGCTAATTTGGTCTTCTTATCAATGTTGCTTCCCTTATGAGGTTAGCTAGAAAGAATTTAAGCTCTACATTTTCACTTGTTGTAGGTTTTTGTTTCCTCAATGCATCTACCACAGGCCTTGGATTTGTCACTTGGGTCTTGTCTACTCATCCTCTTCTTGTGGGTTTTCCTGTCAACAAGTCAGTGTTTGAAGGAGCATTTTTTTATCTTAAAGAACTACTCCACCCATTCCTTCAAACCTACCTTTATCATCTCTAGTTGAAGTAACTACTCTATATTTTCCTTTAAATCTACCCCTATCATATTTATCCCTAATCATACAAGACTAACATAGCTTTAGAACCAAACAGAAAATAGAGTCACTAAAGTGAATGCGTCAGGATAGTACATTTCAGAAAAATCTTGAGTGAGGTTGCCTTTGCATCTTAATGTCACTATTTCACTGTATTTAGAATGCTAGTATTCAAAAGAAAGAAACAATTCACACATTACAAACTCTAAGATTTAAAATAAACCACTAATGTGCAAATCCATTTTAGCATCTCCCAACAATAGTGCTAAAAATGTTTGTCAATATAATTAACTTGAATTATGGACAATAAATTATCAATTCAGGGGTGTAATCTTATGAAATATGAACACCGTATGTGCAGGGTTTAGGACATAAATGGACTTTTTAACTTAGAAGAAAAAAAGTTAGGTTATGATCTAATATTGTGAAACAATATTACACATTTGAAATAACTTAAAATATATACAAAGAATGCTAGAGAGATCTTGTTCACTAAATGGTAAATTAGAGAAATGCATCGTTGGGCATAAATTATAGTGTTTCACCAAACAATATTCTTAAATGATATTGTACTTGATTGTAAAGAAAATATCATTTCAAATCTTTAATGAAACATATTCTTCTATAAGTTACTAGTTTTGATTTCGAACGAAAACATACATGCAAGTATTGAAAAGAAAATCAATCTACTACATAAATTGATACTTTATAAAGAGATCTCTTATCTTTGGATTGTCGAACACATATTATCTTTAATGACATAGGTTGCACTCTTTTGCTGATATCAAATTCAAGTGTTCACACAACAAAATTAAGAGTACAACATGTCTTTCAACCTTTAATGGAGACTTATATTCTCTGCAAATAAATGTAAATAAAGCATATTAAATATTATAGAGAAATAAAACAAGGCAATTAAACTATTAACCAGACATACGATACTTTTGAAATTCCAAAGGTAAATAGAAAACTAGATATACTTATGAATTCTAATACTAAAAGGATAGAAGAAGAGCAGTGCTAGCCAAATTGAGGGGCCCTTCCAGCTGACTTCACACTACCTATAAAACTACAATACTGAGAATCAATCACACACATGAAAGTTGTCTCTAAACATTAGCTCCATCTTTGTATCAATGGAAGAAAGGTTCAACAATACATAACAAGTGATATCACTCTTCCTCAGTATATTGATTGATTGATGTCATTGAAAATTACATTACATTGCTTCCCTACTAGTTTATATAAACATATATATTGCAAAAGGGCACACATGTGAACACTAATTGAGTCCATGTTTCACACCTTGAGAACATAAAATACATATCATGAAGGGTAAAGAAAGTAGTTCTCATAAACATTTGGCAAGAATAGATCACAATAGGATTGAGTGATACAAAGATATCCCTAATCATTGCCCACAACTGCATTTCTTGCAAGACACATTGACCTTGGCATATTTTGATCATATATTTAATGGAAGATAACACCCACTCTATCTATTTTGGAACCCAATTTGATGAACATGGAGCCATATCAAGGCATTCGGGAGAGAAACCCATGTCTTATATTTCCTTCTGAAAATGTGATATATACTAAATGATGAAGCGGGTTATCAGATCCTCATATGAGTTACAAGACCTCAACTAGTTTAACTATCATTAGTAATGAAACAACTTTTAATCCCCCTAATTTACCAAAAACAATGGGAAGACAATCAAATTAAAAACATCATTACCTTATAATATCTGGATGATATTCTCAATGAAAAAATTATGAAAGGAATGATAACAAGGTAAAAAGGGAGGATTAAATTATTAAAAAAGGGAATAACTGGTAGTGAAAATAGCACCAAATTAAAGGCATGACATAGACATAATGGGTAAAGTGGTTTCCCTAGGAAAATGGCTATACAACACATCCTTCCATACTTCATAAAAAATGTCCCCATTTATGGTAATTTATGGATATCATCTTCTACCCATCACATCAATCTTGAAAGGGACTGCAAAGGTTCAAGCAATGGAAGATCACATTGGGCACCAACAAGAAGTTCTCAAACTTTGAAGGACAAGTTGGTTAGGATGAAACAACAAGCATATCAACACTAAATTGAAAGAAAATCAGAAGTAGGGGATTGCATATTTTTGAGGCTACAACCGTATAAATAAATATCTCAAAAGAAACAAAAGAGGGAAAATAAATTGGCACCTAAGTATTATGGCCCCTATATGTGTTGTAGAGGATTGTAAATATGGTCTAATAATTGGAGTTGCCTCCATCTTCAAATGTACATCTAGTCTTCCATGTTTCTTGCATAAATAAGATAATTGATGATAAGATCCTAGCCCAAACTACTTTACCAGAGAGTAATGAAGAAGGGGAAGTCATACTAACAATTCTCGAAATAAGGATTAAATAACTTCAAAATAAAGCAATTACTCAATACCTTCTCAAATGGAAGAACCTACTAGTGGAAGAGGTGACATGGGAAGATGAGTTATCCATGTAGAAATACCAATAGTTTTTTTTTTTTTTTTAAAGTTCGGTTGCTATATATTATCTTCTGAAAAATTCCAGGGGTTCAGTCTCCTCTGGTACATAATATGCGATGTTTGTCTTTGATCAAGGGGTTTACAAAACGAGACCACCTCCTTGATCCTTACTTTGCTGCTTTTACTACTGTCTAAAACTGTGCTACTATAGATTCTGATGAAAGAGAATAACAGAAAGATGCATCTACAGTACATTTAATCTATCATTATATGTTGAATGTGCCTCGCTGTAGATTCCTCTGGCTGATCATCTTTTGCTTCTTGCTTAACGCTAGAAGAGTTGGTGGCAATGGTATTTCTTTTGTCCATCATATATTTGAGAATGGATATTGATTCCTCAGCATGGGCACAGCGATTGGTAAGCTGTCTAAACTGCTCTTGAAGGGATGCTGCTTTGTGCATAAACGGCTGAATTTCTGCCTTGTATTTCTCAGTCATGATGCGGTCCTGTTCAAAAAGCCTTCTGCTCTGCTCTTCCAGACGTCTGTCATGTTCTTCCAATCTGGCATCCAGGAGTTTTTGCTTGTCATCGAGGACAGTCTGCTGGGTCCTTATTTCTTCCAGTTCAGCCTACAAATCAGCACAGTGTAGGCAGTCCTCGCTGCGCGCCATTGAAGAGCAGAGGGTGCGGTAGGTGAAGATATTGAAAACAGAGGCGAAGAAGGTGGGAAACTTGAGGGCGATTTTAGTTGGACTGATACAAATGTGATGATTATAACGGGCGGGAGAGTGAACAAAGCCCACGAAAGATCTATCCGATCTGCTTGAGGAGAAAGAATAGAAGGGGATCCAACAGCGCGTAGCCGAGGAGAGGATATCCAGGGGCCGGGTGCTGAGAGAGAAGGTGCAAAAAATGGATTTCGAGATGAAGGAAGATGGAGAAACGGGGCTGAACTGAATGGGGGGTATAGCTGAGGGAGCAGAGAGGTGAGCTGAAGGAGCTGAGGGAGCAGAGAGATGTGCTGAGGGGAGAGCGACCTCCCAAGCTCTGGCTTTTGCGTTCCTGAAAGTCACAAAAGCACTGGTTAGGGAGAAACTAAACAGTAAATGAGAAAATGATACCAGAGTGGAGTCCTGCCAGTAAGTCCAAGAAGGCTCGCTCGTTCCAAGTTGAGGTTTATGCACTGTATCTTTATCGCCAAGAGTAAGCTGATGAGTGATACTTTGGGAGTTGAGGGTCAAGTTTATAGAATGTAGCGGGCGGTTGTCGGGATTCCAAGAAAAATCCAGAATCACGAGAAGGATGTTGGTCTGAGCCAAATCCTTCAGACGATCCTCCTTTGCTGATCCTGTTTTGTTGGTGCCGACGTTGAAATGATCGCTGATGTTTGTGCTCAAGTAATTGCTTCTGACTAGAGTCGGGTGAGCCTGATTTTGCGTGCTGTGATCACTGAAGAGAGTCTTGCTTCTGAATAGTCCTTGTCCATCGCACGCTTGTTTGACCAAGCATTGTTGAACTATGCAATGATGTTCCTTTTTCATGGCAATGGGTGGAAGTTGTCTATTTCGTTACACCTTAACGCTCCTGCCATTCTTCCAACAGTGTTGTTCGCTTGCTTTTCTGCCTTCTTATTTAGAGTGCGGAGGACATGGTAAAACTTGATGTCATCAAAATTTTTGAGGAGGAGCTTAATACGCTCTATGTGCTGCTGAAGATTGCTGTTGGGGGATCTCTGATTGTGGATCATGAGACGTATTATAATTGCCGAATCCCCAAAAACTAAATCCCTTTTAATACCCAGGTTTTTTAGTTGAAGTAATCCTTGGTATAAGGCTAGTGCCTCTGCATTGTTATTTGTTTTCTCTCCCAGGCTCCATTCATAACTGCAAATATTGTCCCCTGCCTCATTCAATATTACTCCTCCCGCTCCTGCTCGGCCTGGGTTCGATTTAGAGGCCCCGTCAAAATATAATGTTGTGCAATTGTTGCTCTGTATCCACCTCTTATAATAGTGAGCTGATAGTCTGATTTCCCAATCCTTTATTTTAGTTTGCTACAATCTGTCAGTCTTTTGAGTCTCCTGGTTTTTCCTGGCCATTCCAGGATGTGGCTGATGACAAATCTTTCCTCCACTGTGTAATCCTTTGCTTGGATTTTCCCCTTGTGTTTGGTTGCTATTGCCTCTTGAGCCAAGATGTGGGCTTTGCTGCATGTTGTTCGAACATTGGTCTCTTTATTTTGGAAAATATTTTTGTTCCTTGAGAGCCAAATTCTCCATAATAAGGAGTGAGGAATAGTGTCCCAAATTCTTCTCACAATCCTACTCCTTTTGTCTTTCCATGGGCAATTCTTTTTCCATTCATACAGTGTCTCAGCAATGTTTTGCTGAGGATTCCAGTTTATATTTCCCATGGATGACATTTTGGTCCAGCATCTTTTGGCGAAGGGGCAGTCTATGAATAAGTGTTGCATTGTCTCCTCTGTTGAGCAGCAGTTGGGGCATCTGTATGGACCGTTGATCCCTCTCGCGTAAATTTTCCGCAGTGAGAACTTTACCTTTTAATAACAACCGTGTGAAGAATTTAATTTTTGGGATGGCCTCTGATTTCTAGATTATTCGCCAATGATTCCAGATGGGTATCTGATATGTGTTGTTGCAGATAGGTTGGTGCCCTGACTTGATGGTGTAATTTGATCCTGTGGGATCCCAACGAAGTCCATCTGCTGCTTCTTTTTTTATTGGAGCTCTGCTATGAAGATTTGCTTTGAGAGCATTGAAGCTCGCTTCCAAGGCTGTTGGGATACCTGGGAAATCCCAATCTGTCCAGGCATGTGTGTCTGGATCCCATTTCGAGATTTGTCCAAGTCTTTGAATGCCTTTACTATTGAGATAATGGATGATCGGGAGGGCTTCTTCAATAACATTAAGAGGTTGGAGTCCCATTATCTTATAAGTGGCAAAGTTTATGCTGTCCCCTCCTCCAGGGATTTTTGAGGTGTTTTGCCTGAGGAATGGGATTGCTTTCTTGCAGAGGTGCCAGATTTTGGAGGAATCCCTATTGGGGATGCCATCTTCTAGGAGCCTTTGTCTTGTGCCATTGAGGTATTTGCTTTCTATGACTTGCTTCCACCATGCTTTAGGTCCATTGATTAGCCTCCACGCCATTTTAATCCCAAATGCTAGATTGCGAATTTTAGGAGCTCTTATTCCAAGGCCTCCTCTATCCTGAGATTGGATAACACTTTTCCAGCTGACCAAGTTAAATCTATTCTTTTCTTTTTTCCCTCCTTGCCACAGGAAATTTCTGAGGGCGGCTTCCAGTTTATGATGAAAGATAGCAGGGGCTTGATAAAGAGTAAATCTATATAGGGGAAGGGAGGTTATACCAGATTTGAGCAGGATTAATCTGCCTGCTGGGTTGAGCCAATGAGTTCCCCATTGCTGGACTTTCCTTTTGACTTTGTCTATTATTTCATTCCACGTCGCTGCTTTTAATGGTCCCAGGCTAACCAGCATCCCAAGGTAGGAGAAGTGATCCCATTTTTCCTTGTATGTGACTCCAAAGATGTTGGCAATACTATGAGTTGTTTGATTAGAAATGTTCCAGCCGTAGACGCAACTTTTGTGGAAGTTGACCGCTCCCCCTGAGTAGTCCATGTATTGGTCGAGGAGGATTTTGAAGTGCCTTGCTATGGTAGTAGAGGCCCCTCCAATCAATAGAGTGTCATCAGCAAATTGAGAATGGTTAATGTTCTTGACTCCATTCCCAAATTTAATGCCTGTTATGAGGCCGACTCTTCTATTGTGATCTAGAGCTTTGCTGAAGGATTCAGCCATAAGGATGAAAAGGTAGGGGGATAGAGGGCAACCTTGCCTTAGTCCTCTAGAGGATTGGAAGGCTTCACAGGGGCGACCGTTAATCAGGGGTGATATCCAAGGTCCTGATATGCAAGCAGCAATGGTGTTGATGAAAGAGGAATTGAAACCCATTTTTTCCAAGACGGCAAACAAGAAGGAGTGCCTTACCCGGTCAAAAGCATTGGCCAAGTCGAGTTTGAGAACAAATCCTTTCTCTTGTCTAGAGGTGCTGGAGTGGATGGCTTCTTGGACCAAAGTGATGGTGTCATGGATTTGCCTAATAGACAGAAAGCCACCTTGATTTTCAGAAATCAAGGATGGAAGGAGGGGTTGGAGTCTCATAGCTATGATTTTCGTGAAGATCTTGTGTGAAGAGTTGCACAAAGATATTGGCCGAAACCTGTAGAATGAGGTAGGTCGATTTTCCTTGGGAATGAGAGAAAGGAAGGTTGAATTAGTAAAGCCTCCCATTTTCCCTTTCCTTTGTATTCCCCTCAGCATTTTTGCCAGATCTTTTTTGATCAGCTGCCAATGATCCCTATAAAAGTTGATTGGAAATCCATCTGGCCCAGGTGACTTGTCTGGCTGCAGGGTCCAGATTGCTTTCCTAATCTCTTCCTCCTCTATTTCTCGATTTAGGCTTTCATTTATTCCCTGGGTAATGCCTTTGGGGAGATATTGCAGCAACTCAGAGTAATCAACTTCTTCTTGAACTTCAGTAAGAAGGCTCCTGAAATGAAGGGAGGCTGCCCTTTTGATGTCTTCTTGGTTATTGTGATGATTGCCTTCACTATCATTAATAGCACTAACGATGTTCCTTGTTTTCCTAGCTGTAGCTTGTTTGTGGAAGTATGTTGTATTCTTATCTCCTTCTTTCAACCATAGCTGTCGCGATTTAATCCTCCACTTTATCTCTTCATCTCTATTGATGTGCATGAGCTATCCCTGTATTTCCCATTCCTTGTTTTTTAGATGTTGGGAGAGTCCTTGATCTTCTATTTGTTTCTGGACTTCCTCCAAGTCTTGCTTTATTTTTTTTTTAAAGTTTTTTGGCTCTTGATAGCTGATTTTTGCCCATTCTTTGAGCGCTTTTCTTACACTCCTGATTTTTGTTTCCCATATATGGCTGGGGGAACCTTCTACGTGCTGTTTCCAGGTGGCCTCTATAATTGCTTCGGCTGAAGAGTTGTTTCTCCATAGCGGATTATATCTAAATGGAATTGGTCCCAATTGGAGGTGGGATTCCATCGTGAGGAGAATGGGGAAGTGATCAGAAGCTGTGGAGCTGAGAATTTTGGTGTGGCAAGCAGCAAAGGAAGAGAGGAGGGTGATGTTGACCAAAATTCTGTCCAATCGTTCCATAATATTTCCTGGTCCCAGCCTTCGGTTGTTCCATGTGTATTTTCGGTTTCTTGGAATGATGTCGACCATTTCATGCTCTAGCATTATTCCCTCCAGCTGATTTCTGAAGGGGTCGTGCATGAAGTTGCCTCCTCTTTTCTCGTTCGCGTAGAGGATTAAATTGAAATCTCCAGCTAATATGATGTTTGAAGTTTGCTCATTATCTATGTTTTCTTCAGTTCCTTCCAGCATTGCTCCTTTTCTCTGTAATGGTTGGGAATGTAAACATTGTATATGATGAGATCACAGTTCTCCTCTTTGCTGTTCAGATTGGTCCTTATCCAATTTTGGTTGTAAATGGTTGAATTACAGTCCCAATTTTGGTTGTTCCACATGGTTACAATTCCTCCTGATGCTCCTCTGGAGCTGCTAATGACGCCTGAGAAGTGCCTTTGGGCGTCTATGATCTTCTGCATTTCGTTTTGGTTTTGTTTGGTCTCTTGAATCAACAGGATTTTGGGTCTCTCATTATGAAGAAGGTCTCTTAAGGCAGTTGTTTTGGAGGGGTGCCCCATGCCCCTGCTGTTCCAGGATAGGAGCTTCATCATGGGGCATTCGAGCGGGGAGGTGCTCGCCTCTCGAAATCTTTCCTTGCTGTTTCCTTTTCCTGATGTCCTGTCATGAATGATTCCATAGGGGTTTGGAATCCAAGGGAAATGTCCTTTTGAGTGCTTTCTTCTCGATGCTGCTTAGCTAACTTCCTACCTGGGCCAGGCTTCTTGTGAAGATCGCTTGAAGTACCAATTTCTTTTGAGGAGCTTCTGGTGGTTCTAAGAGGAGGAGCCTTTGATGAGGGCTGGGAGAAGGTCGAAGAGATCAAGGGAGGATCAGGCAGATCTAAGGAGGGCTGTTCAGACTGAGGATCTTTTGAGGCAAGGATCAAAAAAGGGTTGGAGGAAGAAGGGAAGGGCGGATCTTGGGATGGGCCCGGAGGGTTGGAAGGGGGAGAGATGGGGCGCTGGGAGGAGGAGCCAGGCAATTCAGAGGATGATTCAGGTTTAGAGGGGGGGTCTGCTTTCTTTTTTTTTTACAGTCTCCCATTGTCCTCCTTGATCTTCAGTTTCCAGATTAGTTACTTTAGTGCATCTATTAGCAAAGTGCCCGTATTCATGACATACCTTGCATTTGAAGGGTATCTGCTCATAGTCCAGCTGTTGTATGTAGCTCCAATCATCTACCTTGAGCTTGATGGCTTCCGGTAGTCCTTTTTCGAGGTCCACTTCCACGCAGATCCTTGTGCATGCCTGCATGTTGTCCTTAGGTTCACTTCTGTCGATGTATTTCCCAACCGCGTTTCCGATTTCTTTGACCGATTCATCTCCCCAGCAATGCAAGGGCAGATGAGGAAGACATACCCATACTGGGACTGCGTTGGGGATGTCCAGTTCTGGGTCGAAGTCAGGAGTCCACTTGTTTAGGTAAAGCCCTCTGGAATCCATGAAGTAGGGGCCATTCCTGAAAATAAGATCCTTATCTGCTTTAGGTTCGAAATGAAAAGTGTAGTAACCTTTGCCACAGAATCGGATTTAGATCTTTCCTTGGATTTTGTCGGACTAGTTCCTCTCCACCCATCTTTGAACTGTTCTTGGTGAGGGCCATAAACCCGTGAATTGTCCTATTCGTCCTTTTTCTGCTAGAGATAATGCTGCCATTCGAGGTAGAGATGGGGGCAGCTGTACTTCTTGGAGAATATCCAGTTTCTTGACAAATTTTGAAGTTGCAGGTTTGGGGCGGGAAGGGGGAAGGGACTTCACCAGATCTGAGAAAGCTTTCTCAGAGTCCCCCTGAGATGGGTCTGGATGGGCCATGGCAGCGGCCAAGGCCCAGAATGGGCAGGCCTCACGGCCGAAGCCGAGGCGTCGGCGCTGATCGTAGCTCTCCTAGGGCTCCCGCTGGTTCACGCGCGCGCCTGCAGTCCGTCATATAATACTTTATGTAGAAATACCAATAGTTAGTCAGGTGTTGAGGACATGTATTTGAAGCAGAAGGGCGTGCTAAGCATATAAAACCCATTATTAAGTCATAGATATTGAGTTATTATATTTCTATTGTTAATTTTTTTTTTATACTTTTAATTATGATTGTACCTTTTGTATCCTATATATACACACACACACACACACACTAAGGAGACCTATTCTTATTATTATCTCATCTTTTATTTTTTATTAGATTCATTTTAAAAGGAGGTTTCCCCCTCAAAGTGGATTCTATTCATTGATATTTTCTCATTTTTAAGGAACTTGGATCATTATATGATCCACTCAACCATAAGCTCTCTATCGCACTACTTCTCTCTACAACCGAGGCCAACCTTGAGCCAAGGCAATGAATCCACGGGTGATTTTTCCTATGGTTTGTTTTGACTCTATTTACACAACCCAATTCCTATTCAAATTCAATTTTCCACCTACAATAGTCCCAATCCATAATGATTTTTTCCCATCAACTTGAAAACCCCAAGAATGGGATCCCTTGCATTGATCAACTGTCCTTCAAGCTATTAGAGAAATTTTGAGGTAAAAAATGGGTCTCAAAACAAAAATGTACAACAAAAATCAACTTTATAAGAACCAATAGGATTCAATATGATGATGTCAACCATGGGGGATGACATCAAATTTTGAGCAAAATCACTCATTGGATGTGAAATTTAATTTTGCATCCAAGGAGTACGCATGTTGCATACTTTTGATGGAACCTACTACACAAAAAATATGAAATACAGGAAAAACGTGATTGCAATAACATTTTTCATGTATTTCACATTTTTCGTGTAGTAGGGTCCATCAAAAGTGTGCAACATGGGTATTCCTTGGATGAGAAATTAACGTTTGCATCCAATGAGTGCCCCCACTTGAAATTTGAGTAAAATAATAGGGATATAAGTTGAAAATACGAGTTAAAAAATATTTTTTTCTTTTTTCCTTCCAAAACTTGATGAGGTAAACTAATCTTATTTTAGACCTCAAAATTTCTCTAATGTATCCCACTTCCCTTTAGCGATCCAACATAAGTTGGCCAAGAAATCTCATTGCTAGGATTTTAGGGATTCATAACCATACCTAAATTTCTCAATGATAGAAATCACCATTACATATAGTCTTCAATTCCATCATAATTATCAGTTGTAAATCAACATAATTCCTACAAAAAATTTGTGATTACTTATGCTAAGAGAGAACACTCTTGAATTTCCATATCATTATGGTAATTCAAGCTCTCCAAAATTTCTAACAAAATGGAAATTTAAACTCTCCTAACAATTGATAATTTGAATTCGCTCATTGAATGGTAATTCAAACATATTGTCAATTTGAGCCAAAACTGTAAGTTAAATAGAATGGTCTCTCCAACCCATCTAGGAATTTGAACTAATCAATACTTTGAAGTATGGTAATTCAAACTCTCCCACAATTTCAAACTCTATCCGCATGGCCCAAAAATTCATATAATAAAATTACATGGAATACATGGATCATCTATCTCATGGAGAGCATTTCCTTCACATAATTAATCTCCAAGTTAGGATAAAATAATACATGGATTAAAGATCACTAATTAAACAAGGTTAAGGACCTAGAATAAAGTTAAAATAATAGTATCTTCATTGAACCAACTTGAGCCCCATAATGCCCCCTTAACTTTCCCCTCTTGTGGAGTCATAGCCCCCCCATTCCTTGTCCTTCCTCTTCTACAACATGTAATGCCTTTTATTAACATTCAATGTTGAGTTAAAATTTACATTTGTCTAGCTAATAGCTAATTGTCATGTACACTTTTACATATTGGTTTGGGATCAAAACTAGTGCATTACAAAGCATATGCCATCATGTAGCAAATCCACACGTCTTCTGGTATGATCAATTGCTTCTCGACATGGAAACAATTATTTGTTGCATTGTCAATTGAATGGAAAATTATGTAATTGATCATAACTTATTCCACCCAAAATAATTTCCAATTCTTCCTAATATATGGTTGTAGGTGTTCTCTTCATTATTTATCATGGAATTTCAAGGAACCGCGAAGGTCACTGGCCTCAATGCAATGATCTCTAGAACATCTCCAAGATTCATTCCCATTGTTGCAATATTGAAAGCCACAAACAAATTGTGGTTTTCCTTGATGTTGGCAACAACCTATTATCCACATATTCATGACAATAACCTCTTGTGTCATTATCACTCGAAAAATATCTGCTCCATGGGATAGAGTTGCTAATAACTCTTCACCATGCACACTCCTCTTGGTTGTGCTATTTTAGAGAAGAATCTCTAGATGACGTCATTAACATTTTGCTTCCCAATGTTTCAAATTGTAATCGTAGCAATTTTTTTTTGGCACAACATGGTCTACTTGACATTCTACTTTTCTCCAAGTGCCTTTGGGTTTTCTATTATATTGGGGAAGCCTTCTTTCCATTCTTACTCTAAAAATAGTATGGCTTGTGGTAAGTAGCTATCTTCTCCCAACAAGATGCCTCAATATGGCCTAGCTTTTCTTCACACAAAATGGGCAGTTAGTAACACTATGACCTTTCTTCCTACAATAATGATAAATAAGGGAGGTATTTCCTTATGCATATTTCTTGGTCTTCTACTTCTTGTCCTAGCTTATTGGATTGACATTTATTCTAAGTGTTGGTGCAAGCTTAATATTTGTAGTCTCCTCATTGATGCCCTTCTGAAATTTACCACAAGAAGGATGGAGTGGTGGTACACTACAACTATTATTCATTCTTGCTCTCTCTTCTAGTGAACAAGTCAATTTTACCATGTCTTTTTCCTTCACAATTGTGATTTTGGTGCTCATGGTCTTAGTCTCTACCGTTGTGTTGAGGTCTCAATAACTCTCCTTACTTTTTTCAAAATTATGGTGCCCTCCATATAAATTTTATTAATTTCATTCTTGATTTACTTTGATGTGTTTTATTTTGAGTGATTTTAAATTTTCTTTGGTTTTCGTTTTGATGGCTCCATTTTCGTCTCCCTGTTAGCTTTCAAATGACAAAAAATTTACTTAATTCCGTTGCATGATTTGTAAATTATGATTAGTGAAAGTTAGATCATTTTCATTCTCTAAGTATAAAAAACACACATATATATATTTATATTTTATAATTTATTTTATAAAATTGTATAAATTAATTAATAAAATTGTAAAAATATAATTTAATAAATTTGATTATTTAATTGGTCAATTTAATAAATATGTAAATATAAATTAATATAACTCTTTATTAATTAAATTTACTATTTAATTATTTTTCAGTGGGATGACAAAATTCACAACATTTGACTAAAGTATTCGCGTCCTACCTATCAATCATTGGGCTTTATTTAAGGTCATTAATTTTGATAGGTTCAAAATAGCCTATTTTGTTCTAATTTATAATTTAAATAATATAGTGGGCCCCTCACTCCACTACATTCCTCCATTGTCCACGCATGTACCCACGTGCTCTGCCATATTAATTTCATTAACTTTATAATCCCTTCAACCATACATTGACCCCTCTTTATAAAAATAATTTTATATATTATATTTTAATTTTATTTTTTATTTATTAAAATTAAAAAGGCCTAAAACTGTTTGTAAACCTAATTTAATCAATTTCAACACTCCAACTTTGAACAATTATATCTCGACATTTGTTGCACCAAATCAGGTCCATGAGGACTGGTTGGAAAATAAATTCAGAGGAGAATAATATGACGGTGGTTATTCAACCAAATATGGCCATTTAATGCCCTAAAATATTAACAAAAATCAAGATTGTGAATTTGCAACTAATAGAGATTTTTTTAAGTGCTTTAGAGAAATTTCATTTGCCAAGACCTTCTTGTTCGCAGTGATTCATTTCCAGATTGCTCATCTGCCAATGATATCTCAATAACTAGCAATGAAAATCTTAGATTTAATTTCTATTCGTTAATTAAATTGGTTTTCTTTTCAAAAAGTTTGTTTTCAAATGATTTTATTTTCATTTTTCATTGTTTTTTAATTTTAGTTTTGCTATTTTTGCAGGGTTTGATAAAGAGAATCATGACCTGGAGTTTCAGAGGAATTGGATTGGAGCAATGAAAGAGAAAAGATGGATCTTTGTTGTTTGAACACTTTTGGAGAACTGTTTGTTGTGATCATGGGTTTGTGCAATGTTCTGGGTGAACGCTGCATCCATCTTCAAGGACTTGAAGCTTAACTAGAGATGGATGAAGGGTTCACCCAAAACATTGGGAAAGCCCATGATCACAACACACAATTCTCTTGAAGTTTCCATCAACAACAATTCATTGACTATGGAAATATCCATGCTAAAAACAAGAGGGATCTTTTCAGCTCTAAAACTAGAACATAAATCTATATTTGACTTTCATTGAAAAGATTTCCTTTTTGAATTTCAAAGTATCTCATCAAGTGGAAGAACTTACCCGCTGAAGATTCTACATGGAAGGATGAGAATTTTATATAGAAGCATCAAGAACTACTCAAGCGTTGAGGACAACACTTTTTGAAGGAGAGGGGCATGTTAGTCCTTATACTACTAGTGTAACCCCTTATGTTATTAGTACAACCCCCTTATTATATTCTTGTGCCCATTTAGTCCCCATATTGTTATTATTGTGCCCCAATAGAAGACCCACTATTGTTATATTGTGCCCTTACATTATTATTGTTATGTCGGCTCTGATTATTATTAATGACCCTTAGACTCCTATATATAGAAAGGAGGTCTTGTCATTTGTATCATCCAAGAATTGCTCATTTGTGTAATGTAAAGGAGGTTGCCCCCTCGAAGAGGCTTATTTCTAAGGCATTGATCTATCTTTTCTATCTTTCTATGAGCTGGTTGACCAAGGGTTCTATTTTTATTTTTTTCAAAAGAAACTTTTTTCATTAATGTAGTAGACTTATTTTTTTAGAAAATTGACTATTTGTTGGACTAGTGAACAGAGAACCCTTTCTTGTAACCATTATTGAGCACTACTATTTGTTTATGGTTGTCAATAAAGAGATAATTCAATTTATTGTTTCCCTTTGTTGTATGAGTATGATTTTATTTTCCAACACTATTGTTATGTTAGAATAATTCATGCTTATTTTAAATCATTGTCAAACTATTTTGTAAGGTTGAACAAAGGTAAATTTAGGGTTGAATATTGTATTTGAGCAAACTTTTATTATATTAAGTTGTTATCTATCTATAAACTTAATGTCATATTTGTTTTGTTCTATTCATGTTGTTTTATAGAAATATTTCTATAATTTAACATGATCTATTGCTTAAATGCAAATCTCACTTGGATCTAAATATACGCACATAGGTATTTGATAACTATTTATCAGATAATTGCATGTGCATATTTGTTTGGACAAGTAGTAGGTCTTAGAACTATTTCTATATAATGTTATCTTCATTTTATTTTAGTTTCAGACTAGTCAATGTAATGTTGTATTGATCTTGATTGGAAATATGACTAACCCTATTTTTAATTGACATAGATAAAGATTTCCTTTTTGTGTCTAGATTTAAGATTAGGTTTGCATTTATGAATGCATTCTTGAAAATATTCTTTTGTAGGAGCAAGCATAAGGTCGCTTGGATGAGCCTTATTTTAGCTAACATGAAAGACTAGCTTTTCAAGTGGCCATAAAAGGGAAAGTCTTTCTCTTTTCCTATAAGTACCAACAAGTAATAACATACATCAGTAGGTAAAGTTAGAGTTAGACTAGACATATGCATTTAGGTTAGTTTTATATTAGCTTAGGAATTTGGTTTATGTTAGTTTTTAGGTTGAGGTAACACACCTAGAATTGGGTGAAATCACCATCCCAAACAAATATGGGTATAATTTGGGAGTTGATAAGGTGATTTCCTCAATGTTGATCATGGTTAGTTTTGGCCATCAACATTTTTGATGCTAGAAGGAGGGCCATTGACGAGTTGTCCATTTGGAGTTTTGTATTTTAAAGTTTTTATTTATTTGCAATGTCTCCTTCAAAAATTCCAATTTGGAGTTGCATCTCTAGTCGTGCATCTTCCACCACTCCAATGAAAATTGTAAAACTCTTGTCCTAGGTAAAATTTGATGGTAAGGGGAAAATTTCTGGATATGAAAATGTTTTACAATTTATCCAAAATTTTACAAATTGTACTTTTACTGATGTTGATGAAGGTATTCTATGCATAATTTTTACTCTAACTTTCATAGGCCAAACCAAAAAAGGGTGTAAATCGTTGTTGGTTGCATACACATTTGAATATTATGATTATGAAAAGGTATCTTACGAACTTGAGAATTTACACAAATTTGAAAATGAATCTACAATGGATTTTATCATTAAATTCAAACTAATTTGTTTAAAATTTGAATCTCAAGATATACCTTTAGATTTAGAATTAATGGAATGGTTTTAACATATTCTTTCTCTTCCTTGTATTTCAAATAATTGTGATGAACCTGACAAAATTTAACTGCTCTTAGCATATTTCATGTGGTTGAAGAGCCTGTAGTTTCTAGTGGCATGACTTATCATCTTCAAAGAGAAAACATAGAGTTTGCTAATGAATAATTTCATAAGGAAATAAATGTTGATCCTAAAGTTTCTCTAAATAAAAATAAATATGTTGCACATAATGAAGAAGAAAATCGACAATTAAAGTTAAAAATATCATATTTTTTTTTTCTTTTACCAAAGTGCTTCCTAAACAAATGCTTATGAGTTTTTTTATGCTATCAATAATCCTTGGCCACGAAGTTCAGAGCAAATTGCAATTCACTCTCAGTAATATGTAATCAACCAAACACAAAACTTCCCTAAAATTATTTCAAATAATGATGAAGCTAATTTATGTGCTAGGGAAAATAACAAAGAATCTATAGGGAGAGAATTTTTTAGATTTGTATGCTTGAACTACCATTCTTGATCTTTTTTCTAATTTTAATTCGTTAGACAAGCATTCAACAACTCCTCTTTACACAAATGTTCTTCTAGAAGATAGGGGAGATACCATAAATTTAATAAATGATGAATTGTTGGTGAGTTCTAATTAGGATAGTGAATTATTAATTGATCACACCTTCAATAGTTTTTAGAATTCCCATGCTTTTGAATATGATCACTCTTCTTGGTCTAACTTTTTTTTTTTGAAAAGGAATAGAGTGCTAATAAGAATTACGAAGTAATTTATGATGATGATTTAGAGATTGAGAGTAGTGAGTCATTTCACACTTCATCAAATTCTCATGTTCTTAATCATCAAAGTCCATCTACATTTAAAGATGAGAAATATTTTTATACTGATAATGCTGAAATAGACTCCCATTTTTGAATTTCAAAAACATCATAATGATTTCAATCCTCAAGTAAAGGAGGAATCCATTCTTATTTTTGATGTTGAAAGTATTAATCAAGTTCCTATTTGTTATCATAATCTTGATTTCTATTCACAAGTAGAAGTTAGTATTCATCGTGTTCCCATTATTTCAACTAATACTTGTGCAAAGGAAAATTCTTCAAACAAATCTCCATTGTCTCCTAACATTAATTGTAACAATAATGTAAATCATGATGTAATTTTATTGTACATCCTTAATTTATTATAGTTTTTTTTCTAATTTATATACCACTTTTATATTTTAGTTTTTGGATATTGTATGCTGATATTTTGAGCACTTGAGCATTGAATACTCATCAATTATATTAATTGAAGAAAATGTTTTTCAAAACTTGGATTATGAACATCAAGAATTTCAAGTTTTTCATTTTCAGTTGATGTTTATGTCATATCAACTAATTTTCTTCTAAAATAAATATTCCACAAACTGCAACATTTGAGAGTGCAACATTTTATTTTTTCCAGCTATCTCATTTATCTGAAAATCATTTGAGATACTCATCAAATTTCCATTATGACTTCGACGATCCATTTGAAAATTGTTTGAAATAGTTAGTTTTGTAGAAGATTTATGTTAATACCCTTCCCCTTGTATATAATACTAACATTTTTCTACATGCTACAACATTTAAAGGTAAACCATTTGAGCCTAGCATGTTGTCCTTGCTATCTTTGAATCTTCTCCAATTTTTGAAAGATGTCCATCCTAACTTTTATGATCCAATTGGAATATGGTTGGAGAATTTGTTTGAAGCCATATTTCTTGTAAATAAATTTATTTTCTTGAACTTATTAGAAATAGGTGTACATCATAGGTTTAAATTTTCTTTCAATAGTCTATTAATAATTCTATTTATGTTACTAATTTTTTATGTGTATATATGTGTAGGCATAAATTAATTTGACTGACTCCACTGGAAATATGATTTCACTTAGTTTCAATATGCTTTGTTGAGTAGTAGTAGGAGCAGGATTAGTTTAGTTTATTTGGTTTGCTTCGTTTCTCATTTCTAATAAGCGAGTGATGAGCCTTTAATTTTTTCTAGCAAAGATTGGTTCAATACCTTTTCAACAAAATCAATACATGCATGAAATCTTACAGGGAAGTATGCTTGCTTTTCATTAGAAGTTCAATCATGGAAAACCATGCTTATTAATGTATTATACTTTTTTGTCCTAAAATAAATTTATGAATATGCTTTTTGCTTTCCAAATTTCTATTTAATGTTTATAGAAAATTGCTCCATTTCGATGTTAAAAGACCTACTATAAGAAAGAAATGGGTTAGAAATTGATAGAAATATGTTCCTGTCTCACTTCCTGTTCATCGACACTTTCATTAAATTTTTAAAATTTGTCACGTTTTAACTCTTAGTGGGCCATACAAACTTTTTAATATTTCCGAATGACAAAGGTTTCATTATTGTTTCCCGTCTTGCTTATAAATTCTCATCTTGGTTACTGTTTGTCGGCATTTCTTGCTTAGACCTTATTTATATTCCTCCTCAAACAATAGATCCAAGTTGGAAATTTCTCCGTTAATGTTTTCATCAAATGTTTTGTCAAGTAATGATTCAAACTTCTCAACGATGATGTGGATTGGTTCACCCGCAATCTTGGATGGACGAGAACACATAGCTTTGAACAATTGGAATGCATTTAAAGCATCTTCATTTAATGCACAAATGTGAAATTTCCGGTGATTCTCAAAATTCATTTAAGGTGTTTGATTATATTTATTGCTAAATATCTCGCAGAATACTTGTTATGAATATTAAACATTTCTTTTCTAGTTAGCACTTTCCCTTGGCTCAATGCTTGCCTTAGTTTAGGTTCAATAGTTTTGATGATCATAGAAATATGTGAACTTTCATAAAGATCCCACTTCTACATACTCTTCGGTCTTGATCATGAGAAGAATTGACTTCTTTAAAACATGAAATTGGAGAAAATTAATATCTCTAAAGTAAATTATGATGAGATTCTTTAAGGTATTTCATATGTTTATTTATATATGCTAGTTATTTTCATTTTGATTTTAGTTGCAACTTTGTATCAAGTTGTTTTTTTTTTTTTTTTTTTTTTTTGGTCTTGGATTTGTAGGTTTTCACTGATTTCATTAAATATTTGATTATATATTTGATTATGATGTCAGCTTAGATTAGAAATCCCTTAGCTTTATTTTGCATACTTTCAAGTTAGGCAAAGTAGTTATGATGATGCTCTAGCTACAAACAAGTTACATCAAGCAAGTATCTTTATTGTTAATTTCCTTTTTATTCTTGCTCATATTTGATTTTATGCAAAATTTATTGTAAGCATTATCTTTAACATATAATCATCAAGGTTTAACTTTGATGCAAGATATTTGCAATGAAAGCAACATCTTAATGTGATCTCATCTTTTGCACATAACTTCTTAGATTTAGGATTTCTTTATCAATAAAAAAACCTCATTAATTAAAACCTTGTGAGACTTGACTAATCACTCAATGTAAATGAGAATGCACATTTTAGTTGAATATTCTTCCTCTTTATGTTGAGATATTTTTTTTCACATTTTGTCTTTTTCAGGTTTTTAGGTCTTTATGTCTTTATGGCTTATATTTTACCTTGTTTTCAAGTTTGTTTTCTGCCTTTCCTAGGTGGTTTGCAAATTTTCATTGTTCTTTATTTAATTTTGGTTTTTGCAAAAAATTGTGCAGTCTTATGTTTGCACTCTTTATAATGGTTTATTTTACTTGTTCTTAAAGTTTGATTACATGATATTTCCAAAATCTATATGGGGGAATCTTTTCCTTTGCAACAACAAATGATGCTTATGGGTAATCTATACTCTATTGATTTAGATTTCATTTATCCAAAGATCATCCTTATGAAGTTTCTTTTCCCCTATATTGTCCCATAAACTTTGGAGGAACACTCAATTTGTTCCAAGTGGTATGGTTCATTCTTTAATGGAAATAATTGACCTAATCTTATTTTTTGAATCCCTACCTCATCCCTCCACATTTACATTAACCCTCTACATTGGTAGTTCAAGGAAAGGTTCATGGGTAAAATTTTAAAAGTATGACATCTATTTTCATTAAATAAAAACACTTCTCGTACCACCCTGCTCTCTTTACCAAATGCGAAATGAAATTTTCCATCTAAGAAAATAAAAAGGGTGGCACATAAGAGGGTTGAAAGCACCAAAAGGTGTGGGAAGTTAAAACTCGTTTCACTATGGACGCTCACTAGCAGTGGCGCCATACTTGTATGGTATTGACACATATTTTTTGGGGATATGGATGCTCACAGGAATCGAAGCAATGTCAAGAAAGAGGCAACTTTACATTCAATGTATGTCTAATAATATTTAAAATCCCTAGCTATGTCTCTTCTATCCTATAATATGATGAAAACATAAAATACAATATTTCCCTATTTTTTTATTCATGGATTTCAAATTGAGTTGAGGTCAAGTACTTATATTTTAGAATTCATTCTACTTGATTTATTTTATGGGGGACCTATATGTAATGGTGTCATGTCTAAGGATCATCCTAGACTTATTTTTTTTTATTTTTTTGATAAATTTAAACCATACTGTCTATAAACCAGAGATAGCTATTTCGTCCCTTTGTGTCTCAAATTGTTGAGACCTCAACAACTCCCCTCATTTTTTCAAATAATGGGGCTCTTCATATAATGTTTTTTAATGTCATTCTTGAATTGCTTTGGTATGTTTTTTTTGTGTGATTTTTACTTTTATTTGGTTTTTGTTTTGATGACAATTTCGCTTGATTCTGTCGCACAATTTGTAAATTATGATTAGTCAAAATTAGGTCATTTTCATTGCCTAGACATAAAACATGTATATATGTATTTTATAAAATTGTATAAATTAATTAATAAATTGGGTAAATAATATTTAGTTGATTTAAGTATTTAATTAATTTAGTTACTTATTAATTTAATAAATATGTAATAAAAATTTAATATAATTATATATTAATTAAGTTTATTATTTAATTATTTTTAAAATTTATATTGAAAAATAATATATAATTTCAATATTATGTAAATATTAAAAAATATAATAAACAAAACATATTTACGAAAACAAATATAAAATAAATAAAAATGCCATTATCATAACTCTCCCCATGTACATAATACTCAAGTCCTCATTAAAAAACTATGTACATTGCAATTATTTAATTTTTAAGAGTGTTTTGTAAGTAGGTTAAAACATATAACATTGTAACATAATATTTACATTTTTGTTAGCGCCAAGGGGTAACTTAGTTGGTCGAGTTCCTATTGCTAAGTATCTTGCTTATCAAGATTTCACGGGGTCAAATCTCCTCGACGCCCTTGGAGTTAGGCCTTGCTAGTTTGGCCGACAGGTAGATCCCTTCAGGTTGATCTACTTGAATTTTCCTATTGATGTAGTAGCCACTCATGAACCCCACACACACACACTGTAACAACAACACATGTGAAAGATGTAATTCCCACTTTTAATTTTTCATTGGGACATTGACCATCATCCCCTCGACATCAAAGCCAAAGATAACGCTCTTGAAATCAACAATAGAAAAATCCCGAGATGACAACATTTGATTTTAAAATATTCACGTCTCGCCCACTAGTCATTGGGATTTATTTAAGGTTGTTAATTTTAATCGGTTTAAAATCACCAATGGAGACCTGGGTTATGTAACATATAAAGTAAGGGGATTGGAAGATCTAATTTATAATTTAAATAATATAGTGGATCCTCCACTCCACTACTCTCCTGCATTGTCTCCTCCACATAAATGAAATGAAATGATATTTTAAGGTCCATGAGACTAAAAATAGTCTATGAGACATTAGTTCCTTATTTTTCGCTCTTTGCAATTCAATCCTTTTCCGATTCAAATTGATGATGAGTTGACCCAATCTTCCAACAATCACCTCGCTAAAAAGACAATTCCAAGAAACTGATGCTAACATGTTCTCATAACTTTCTCTGATGTCTTTGAATGCATCACATTCCAAAATGAAATGTTTTTCCGATTCCACAACCCCAGACGTGCAAAATGTACACACCCTTTCTTCCCAAGCTTCTTTAGGCCTTTTCCACCGTCCTGTTTCACACCGAAGTTGATGTGAGTTGGTCCTTAATTGAGCAATAAGAACCTTTTCCCTCCACAAATTGCTAGCTCCAATGAACTCTTTTTGTTGTAAATCACACGTAGGGTTGAATTCCTCAATGTAATATTTCTTCTTTCTACCCAACTCTTTTCCCCATACTTTTTAACGAAACTTCTCCATAACAAAATCCTTTAGCTCCTTGCTATTTGTGGGACAGGCATTGAGGTAGATATTCCATTTTTGCATCCATGTGTAGTTTTGTTTCATCCACATTTTCTTTCTTTCATTGATGCCTTCATTGAAGATAGCATTAGGCCATCTACCTACTCTCATTTGTTCAATTCGTTCTAGGTATCTTATGAGCCGCACCATAGCAATTGCTTCAATGGAAGTTGCTCCTGTTTCACTCAACATTATCTCATAAGGTACCGAACTTTTTATTTTGAACTTGCTCATGATCAAGCGTTTTTGGATTTTCTCAATTTGTTTCCATTTTGAGACGGGAGTGCTGCTAGCCCACAATTCACACCCATATAGGATCACTGGACAAACTAGGAGTCCAAAAAAAACTTCAATGATTTTCCAATCCCATAACTCTATCTCTCTACATCTGTTTTGAAGAGCATATAATGCTTTCCACCCTACTAAAATTCTCTTCTTTCTGCAGTCCTCCCAATTGAGTTTGTTATTGAAATAAATCCCAAGGTACTTGTACTCCTTTACTTCTTCAAGAATGTTGTCTTCAAAGAAGAAAGTATGTTAGCTTTGCTTCCTTTTATTAGAAAAAATCATTATTTTGGTCTTGCTAGTATTGACTTGCATCCCCACTGCTCTACAAAAATGCTCAAGGGCATATAAGTGCATTTGCAATCCATGGGCCAATTTAGAAATCAATACAATATCATCGGCATATAAAAGAAGCTTTATCACAAACTCCCCCAACTGAACACCATCCCCACCTTGCAAATTTAGCCACTCTTCCAATTTGTCAATATATAGACCAAAACGAGTGGGGGATAGAGGGCAACGTTGCTTGACTCCAATGTCACTTCTAAAGCTTTCTGAAATACATGCTGAGGTTCTAATTTTGACTTTCACTTCTTCATAAAGTCTATGGATAGTGGCTCTATAATGCACAAGAATTTCATGTTCTTTCATTCTACGCCACAACTTATCCCTAGGGACAGTGTCAAATGCTTTTTTGAAGTCAACAAAACAACAAAATACTTCTTCTTTGTCCTCCCAAACCTTTTCAACAATGTGTCTCAACGTGATGCCATGTTCCACTATAGAATGTTTCAGCCTAAAACCCGCTTGCCCTCTTGCCTTCTTTTCTTTTACTTTTGCCCACTTGCTAATTTTGTCTTCTACCATGCTGCCGAAAAGCTTTGCAAAACAAAGGATTGATCATAATTGTTCTATAGTTGGATGGATTATTAATGTCTCCACTTTTAAAAAGGGTATTGCTATGCTAGTTGTCCAGTCTCTTGGGAATCCTTGTTGAATGATGTTGTTGAATATTTTCATGATGTGCAGTGCAAGACCGTTCATTCCCCATTTTAGATACTTTGCTTGAAGTTCAACCAAGTCCTTTGCCTTTCCTGTTTTCATCTTCTTAATTCCATTCTCCACCTCCTGTAATGTGAAGAGCTTCGAATTTGCGTTGATCCTAGGGGGGGAATCTGCCTCAGATTTTTTCTCATAGAGTTGCCTTGCATATTCAAACCTTTTCCATATTAATTTGATTAACTTGATAAGCCCTTCAAGCATACATTAACCTCCCTCTTATAAAATTAATTTTATATTTTATATTTTATTTTATTTAAAATTTGTTTCTTATTTTTTAAACATTTTTTTATTTATTAAAACTAAAAAGTGTAAACTTAAAAATAAAATATGCGCAAAACTACTTGTAAACAAAATTTAATCAATTTTAGCATTCCAGCTTTGAATGGCCATATCGCGAGATCTATTGCACCAAATTAGACCCATGAAGGTTCGTTGGAAAGGAAATTCAGAAGAGAACAATTTGATGATGATTATTCAACCAAAATTTTCCATTCAATAACCTAAAAAAGGAAGAAATTCAAGGTTGCAGATTTGCAACCAACAAAGATTTGTTGAGTGTCTTTTCAAGATTTTTCATTTGCTAGGACCTTCTTGCTTTCAGTAATTCATTTTCAGGTTGCTCATTTGCCAATGCTATCTCAATAGAAAGCAATTCAAAGATTAGGTTTAATTTCTATTAGTTAATTAAATTGGTTTTCTTCTAAAAAAAAGTTTGTTTTCGATGATTTTTAGATTTATGTTTTATCTTCATTTTTAATTGGTTTTTAATTTTAATTTTGTCATTTTTGCACGATTGTTAAGGAGAATCATGACCTAGAGTTTCAGAGGAATGGGATTGGGGCAAGAAAAGAGAAAAGAGTTATCTTTTCAGCTCTAAAATCAAAACAAAATCCTATATTCAACTATCATTGAAATGGATTCCTTTTTGGATCTAATTGTAAAAATTATAAATATGAGGTTTGAGTATGAGCCACGGGTTCCAATTTCTTCGCAAAAGAGACTTTTTGCATTATTGTAGGAGATTTATTTTGTAGAAAATTGGCTATCTGTTGGACCAATGAATGGAGAAATCTTTCTTGTAACCATTATTGAGCACTATTATTTGGTTTTGGCTATCAATAAAGAGATAATTCAGTTTCTTGTCACCCTCTGTTGTATGGGTATGATTATATTTTCCAACACTATTTTTAGATTAGAATAATTCATGTTTATTTTAAATCATTGTCAAGCTATCTTGTAAAGGTTGAAAAAAGGTAGATTTAGGGCTGAATATTTCTTTTGAGCAAACTTTTATTATTTAAAGTTGCTAACTATATATAATCTTAATGCCATATTTGTTTTGTTTTATTCTTTTTGTTTTATAGAACTATTTATATAATTTAACATGATCTATTATATCAAATGCAAATTTCACTTGGATCTAAATATGTGAACACAAGGATTTGATAACTATTTATCAGATAATTGTATGTGCATATTTGTTTGGACAAGTAGCAGGTCTTAGAACTATTTTTGCAGCTTGTTATCTTTAGTTTATTTTAGGTTCAAGTTAGTCCATATAATGTTATCTTTCTCTTTATTGGAAGTATGACTAATCCTCATTTTAATCAAGATAGATAAGGATTTCCTTTTGTTGTTTGCATCTTATATTAGATTGCATTTGCATATGCATTTAGGAATGCACTTATGAAAGTCTCCTTTTGTAGGAACCAACATTAAGCAGCTTGGATGAGCCCTTATTTTAGCTAACACAAAATAATGCCTTTTCAAGTGGCCACAAAAGTGCAAGTATTTCCCTTTTCCTGTGAGTACCAGCAAGTAATAGCATACACCAACAAGTAAAGTTAGAGTTAGATTAGATTTATGTATTTAGGTTAGTTTTAGATTAGTCTAGGTTATTTTCTAGGTTGAGGTACCTGATCATATAATCACGCGAAATCACTATCCCAAATAGATAAGGATCTAATTGGGACCTTGATTGAGTGATTTCCTTAATGTTGATCATGTCCAATTTTGGCATCAACACATTGAAACCTAGGCCTTCAAGTGTACCCTCAATTCAACTACAATGGGGCTTAGGATGTTTTTTCTTCTCTTGTTGAACCTTTGTCCATAATATCTCATCTACTTCAATAATTTCAAACTAATTTTGTTCATATGATTTTCAAATTCATTGAAATGATCTTGAGAAATGACTAAGGAAGGTGAGCTTAATAGAGTTGTCTAAGACATTGTGATGGCATCACTAGTGGAAATGGAAGCAAGCTTTGTTTCCTTGATCTCTTTGACAACTACTTGTAGCTTTGACAATGATTCTTCCTTTCCTACCAACTCTAGTTGCAATCGAGCCATCACCTGAGTGACAATTTCCTCATTCTAGGTATCTATCTAAATGACCACCTCTCCCAGTTGCATAATATACACTCTAATATTCTTCCTATATAACAAGAAAGTTGTGAGAGAGTCTTGATATTCATCAAATTGGTTCTATAACAATGGAAACATTCTTGTCGATGTCACAAAGTTCTTCTCCATCTTTTCATCCTCTGGTCTTACCTCCATACTATTGATTTGTGTAGCATCTGAGGGTCTTCTGCATAGGCTACATATCTAGAATGGAAGAGAGAGTCCTCTATAGTTTCTTGTTCTAGAGGAACAAGTATTGTGATTTCTTTCTCAAATTTGAACTTAGGAAAAGCATATAATTAATTTATTGATTAATGTTGGCTATTGAGACAAAGTTTATAAGGATAAATAATTTAATTATTTAAGAGAATTCTTTCTAATCTACAATGTAAATCTAAGAGGGTTAGGATTTAATCCTATGCCTCTATCACTTTGGAGATTAGGGATATGGCTCAATGAGAAATTATAAAGGGAACCTAAGGAAGAGGATGAATACACAACATTGTGATTAAGGGAGATATTTTTCTCAAGGAGTGAGAGGCTTAGTGACCAAAGAGAAGAAGAAAGTGTGCATCAAGGATTTTCCACAAGGATATTTTGTGAGGATAAATATAAGAAGAGAGAGGTCAAGACTTAGGGGTGAGGGCGCCAAAGTTTGTGCAGGTCAAAACTTAGAAAGGAGGCTGACAATTCCAATGGACTCCGTGGAGAAAATAAGAGGTCGAAAATTCTGCTAAGGGGGGTTGAAATTCTTCTAGATTAGAGTCATACAGAGACGCTAAATTAAGTATAGGTGGAGGTCAATATTTTTCCAATTCTATGTCATATTCCAATAGTCAGTTTCAAGTTTGAATTCTTCCTTAGGCTAAAAATCTAGTGGGCCATTTCTAGGTTCAATTATTGTTGTAATTTTTGTGTAATTATCTATAGGTCAAAGGCCCTAAATTTTATAGATAAATACATGTGAATGGTGATTTTATTGGGTAGATTTATGCGTTGTTTGTTGACTAATTTTTATGAGTATTTTCTATTTCAAATTTATTGTGAAACTTAAAAATACCAATGTGTTTATTTTCAATAGTTTAGAAATTTATTTTACTAGTTAAATAAATTTATAGGGATAAAACAGTTGCTTTATGAGATAGATCAGATATAGTATTTGGAAGTTAACATGGTATCTGTTAGGATATTCCGACACATAGGAAATAGTTAAGTTCAACTTGGTCTAGTATAGAGTTAGGTAAAGTGTGTTTCTAAAGTGTGTTTCTTTACCGTTGTACATTTTGTAACTTACAATCCGACGGTCACGATATGTAGTGATCCGACGGTTCATTCTCTCCTCGGTATTACCGACACTTGATCCGTGGCTTGACACCCGATTGGTCCATGAAGTCTATTTAAAGTGCATGGAGGGTCATTTGTAGGTTCACCGTGCATGAGAGAAGCTTATGTAAATTTTCATTCTTTTATTAATAAATTGCCTGTAGCAGCCACGTTGGCGCAGGCCGTGGACTGTTTCCCTCTCTGAGGGTTTTAACCACGTCAAAATACTGGTGTATTGATCTGTGATCTGTTTGTGAGCGGTGTCCTTTTGGTGTTCTGTCTGAGGAACTTACCCTGTAAATTCCTACATGGTACAGAGCTATTTGAGGGCCGCGTCCGTTGGTGA
>APFE031584126.1:310021-376959 GCA_000404065.3 Pinus taeda
TTGCCTGTAGTAGCCACGTTGGCGCAGGCCGTGGACTGTTTCCCTCTCTGAGGGTTTTAACCACGTCAAAATACTGGTGTATTGATCTGTGATCTGTTTGTGAGTGGTGTCCTATGAATGAAGAATATCATTCCTTGTTGGAAAATGATACATGGGATCTTGTTCATCTACCAAAGGGAAGCAAACTTGTTAGATGTAAATGGGTTTACAGAACCAAGTATGGACCAGATGGGAAAGTTGATAAACATAAAGCTCGTCTTGTTGCTAAGGGCTTTTCACAGGTTGAAGGCATTGACTACACTGAAACCTTCTCCCCTGTTGCCAAAATGAACTCTATCCGCCTTGTTCTTTCCCTTGCTGCCTCTTTAAAATGGGAAGTCCATCAGATGGATGTTAAATCTGCCTTCTTGCATGGGGACTTGCATGAAGAAATCTATATGGAAAAACCCATTGGCTTCATCCAAATAGACTCCAGCCTTGTATGTCGACTTAAGAAATCTCTTTATGGTCTCAAGCAAGCTCCTCGGGCTTGGTATGCCAAAATGGATAGCTTTCTTTTAGAATCTGGCTTTTCTAGGTGTTATTCTGACAATACTGTCTACACCAAGAAAGTGGGTAACTCTCTTATCATCCTTGTTCTTTATGTTGATGATCTTATTCTTACTGGTAGTGATCCCAACCTTATAAACCATGTGAAGTCCAGCCTTAAAAAGAAATTTGAAATGACAGACTTAGGACACTTACACTATTTTCTCGGTCTTCAAGTCTTGCAATCCAAGGAGGGTATTTCCCTTTCCCAGTCCAAGTATGCTTGTGATATTCTTCGTCATTTTCACATGGAAGAATGTAAGCCAGCCCCTTCTCCCTTTCAGTCTGGAGTCAAACTTTCAGTCTCTTGTACTTCTCCTGAAGTTGATGCTACCTTATACCGTCAACTTGTAGGAAAACTCTTGTATTTAACCCATACTCTTCCTGACCTTTCCTTTGTTGTTGGCCTTGTTGCTCGTTTTATGCAAAACCCCCGTGAAAGTCATTGGAAAGCAGCTAAAAGAATACTTCGTTATGTTCGAGGTACAGTACAGTTTGGGATTCATTACAATGCCAAAGCAGCTCCTCTATTAGTTGGTTTCACTGATTCTGATTGGGCTGGTGACCCTGATGATCGGAAGTCTACTGCCGGTTATGTCTTCACTCTTGGTTCAGGACCTATTACATGGGCTTGTAAGAAACAGGCTGCCATTTCTCTTTCGTCAGCAGAAGCAGAGTATCGTGGTGCCGTGGAAGCTAGTAAGGAAGCCTTGTGGCTTCGTCAGATCCTATCAGAATTTGGCTTTGAGCAGCAGCATCCGACTACACTTTGGTGTGATAATCAAAGTGCCATTCAGCTTTGCAAAGATCCAGTTCAGCATCAGCGCAGCAAACACATTGAACTTCACATGCACTTCATCAGAAAGCTCATTCATGACCATGTTCTTGAAGTGCAATATTGTTCAACAGATGATCAGGTTGCAGACATCTTCACAAAGGCTCTCACAGAGGCGAAGTTCACTAAACTTCGATATATGCTTGGAGTTCAGGAAGTTGTCACTAAGGGGGGATAGGCTCTAGTGCCTCCTTCCTTCTCCTATTGTGTCATATTTGTAAATCCTTCAATCCTATCCCAAGTTGTTCTTAAGGGGGGATGTTAGGATATTCCGACCATAGGAAATAGTTAAGTTCAACTTGGTCTAGTATAGAGTTAGGTATAGAGTTAGGTAAAGTGTGTTTCTTTACCGTTGTACATTTTGTAACTTATAATCCGACGGTCACGATATGTAGTGATCCGACGGTTCATTCTCTCCTCGGTATTACCGACACTTGATCCGTGGCTTGACACCCGATTGGTCCATGAATTCTATTTAAAGCGCATGGAGGGTCATTTGTAGGTCAACCGTGCATGAGAGAAGCTTATGTAAATTTTCATTCTTTTATTAATAAATTGCCGGTAGTAGCCACGTTGGCGCAGGCCGTGGACTGTTTCCCTCTCTGAGGGTTTTAACCACGTCAAAATACTGGTGTATTGATCTGTGATCTGTTTGTGAGCGGTGTCCTTTTGGTGTTCTGTCTGAGGAACTTACCCTGTAAATTCCTACAGTATCAAAACAATATTAGGCTCTATGAAGAATGTTATGAAACCAGCTCACAAAAACAGAAGAAAAGATAGATCAACGACTTAAAAATTATCCTCTTCGAGGGGGGAAACCTCCTTTACATTACATAAATGAACAATTCTGGGATGATACAAACAATAAGACATCCTTTGTACATATATGAGTCTAAAGGGTCACAATATAATCCGAGCCTACATAAAAATAATAATGTATTGGAAAAACAATAACAATAGTAGGCTTCTATGGGGCACAACAATAACAATATGGTGGATACATGGGTATAACAATAACCATAGGGGGCTACACTAACAATAACAATAGGGGGCTAGAGTAACAATAACAATAAGGGGGATGCACTAATATTATAGGGACCTAATATGCCCCTCTCCTTCGAAAAAGTGTTTTTCTCAACGCTTGAGTAGTTATGGATGCTTCTGTATAAAATTACCATCCTCCCATGTGGAATCTTCAGTGGGTAAGTTATTTCACTTAATGAGATACTCTCAAATTAATCGATTCTGCAATTGTAGGGTTCTTGTTTTCGTGATTGCCTCAAGCTCAAATATGATTTTTCCTTATTCGTCAATTTTTGGCAATATTGTTTGAACTGGGAGCTTGTCACCGATAGCCTTCTTTGAGCATGAAACATGGAAAACTAGGTGTACTCGAGAAGATGCATGCAACTCCAATTTGTATGCCATAGTACCAATATTTTACAACACTTTGTAAGGACCATAATACTTGGGTGATAATTTATTATCCTTTTTATATTGCTTAAGGGACATTTGTTTGTATGGTTGCAGCCGTAAAAATACCTAGTCGCCTACATCAAAACTTCTTTCACTACGATGTTCATCTGCCTTTTGTTTCATTCGATTCTACGCCAAAGTGAGGTTATTCTTTAAGAGTTGGAGAACTTATTGTTGATGCTTGATGTGATATTCCACTACTTGAACCTTAGAATTTTCTCTTAAATATGATGTGATGGATGGTGGATGATATCCATAAAGTGCCATAAATTGGGTCATTTTTGCTGCAGTATGGAAGGAAGTGTTATACCACCATTCAACTAGAGGTAACCACTTGACCCATTGTGTTTGTTTATAAAATAAAAAGAAATGAAGATATCCGTCCAAACATTTGTTCACTATCTTAGTTTTCTCGTCAGATTGAGGATGATAAGATGAGCTATGATCTAATTGAGTACCAAGACAAGAAAATAATTTCATCCAAAAATTTCCAACGAAAGTGGGATCTCTGTCACTTACAATAATCTTTGGGTTTCCATGTATCTTTTGAATTGTTTCCATAAATGCAATAGCAACTGTACTAGCTTTAAAAAGACGAGATAATGTACAAGTGCATATTTGGTAAGTTTATCAACCACCACCATGATGACACTCTTTCCTTCAGACTTGGTTAAATCAGTGATAAAATCCATTGAGAACTCCTCCCAACGCTGACTTGGAATGGCTAAAGGTTGTTAAAAAACAGTGTCTTAATTGTCTCAACTTTATTTTGTTGGAAAACCAAACATTCCTCCACAAAATTTTGAATACCAGATTTAAGTCCATCCCAAAAAAAATCATTCTTAACCCTATGGTAATTTTTTAAAAATCACGTGTCCTCCTAAGGGGGAAGGGTGCAATTCCAAAAGAAACTTTTGTTTGAGTTGGTAATTCTTACAAATATATAAGTGATATTTGTACCATAATGAATCATTTGTCTAGCTAAATGCATCAAATGTACTGGGATATTGCTGCAACTTTTGAATGAGTGTCCACACCTCTTCATCATTTTTCCATTCATCCATTGCTTCGGTTATCCAATCAAGTTGGATGATATAAATGGCACTAAGCAATTCTATTACATCCTCATCATTTCTTGAGAGTGCATCTGCAACAACATTTTGCTTCTCTTTTCTTTAGATGATTTCAAAGTCATAACCCAACATCTTTGTGACCCATTTTTCTTGCTCTTATGAAGATAATATTTGTTCCAAAAAGTATTTAAGACTGTCATGTTCTGATTTTACCTTGAAGTGTCTTCCCATTATGTAAGGTTGTCATTGCTTTAGTGCATGTAGTATTGCCAACATTTCCTTCTCATAAATAGGTTTATGTAAATAGTTTCCTTTGATTGGACAACTTTCAAAAGAAATGGGTCTTCCTTCTTGCATTAAAACAACACCAATTCCATTTCCTAAGGCATTGCATTCCAAAATAAAGGTTTTTGTGAAGTCTGGCGTAGCTAAGATTAGTGCTTGGCACATTGTCTCTTTAAGATTTTCAAAATCCTTAATTTCTTCTAGATACCAAGAAAATGCATCTTTCTTTAGTAATGGTGTTAGAGGTGTTGCTATTCTCCCATAATTCTTAACAAACTTGCGATAATACCCTGTCAACCTGAGAAATCCTTGAAGATGATTTATGGTTGTGGGGATTTTCCATTCCTTAATGACTTTAATTTTGTTAGGGTCTACCTTAACACCCTCATGTGATACAATATGACCCAAATATTCCACCTCCTGCATTCCAAAGAAACATTTGGGGTTTTTTTGCATATAATTGTTTCTCCTCCAACAATTTGAGCACCCTGTCAACATGTTGAACATGATCCTTCCAAAACTTATTGTAGATTTGTATATCATCAAAAAATATAACACAAATTTTCTAAGGAAGGGTTTGAAAATGAACTTCATCAAACCTTGAAATGTGGAAGGTGCATTAGTAAGGCCAAAAGGCATGACCAAAAATTTATAATGACCCTCATGAGTTTTGAATGTTTTTTTTGGAATGTCTTTAGTATTCATTCTAATTTGATGATATCCTGAACAAAGATCCAACTTGGTGAAGTAAATTGCTCCATGTAATTCATCCAACAATTCATCAATGACAGGAATGGGAAATTTATCTTTAATAGTGAGCTTGTTGATCTCCCTATAATCCGGACACATATGCCATGATCCATCCTTCTTGTGAACCAATACTACTAGAGCAGGGAAATAAATTTCACTAGGTTGAATTATATCGCCCTATAGCATTTCTGCAACCATACGTTCAATTTCATTGTTTTGGGCATACAGATATGTGTAAGGCATGATGTTTGGAGGAACACTTCCTATAATAAAATGAATAGAATGATCATTATCATGAATAGGTGAGATGCCTTTGGGAGTCTCAAATACTTTGGAATGATTGTCCAAGACTTTTTGAGATCTAGAGAAATAGATGATTTTGATGTTTGAACCTCTAGTGAGCATAATTGTGCAATTACGCCCTGTTGTTCTTTCTTCAGAAGATTTTTCATGCCATTAGAGTTGATTATATTTCCTAGTTTCCCTGCGATAACCCTTAATTCAATTTCCTTTCCTTCCCAAAAGAAATTCAAGCAAAGTTCTTGAAAATTAAAAGATATCATCCCCAAATATTGTAACCATTGGACTCCTACTACAACATTAGCACCACCCATTGGAATGGAAAGAATTGGACTATTCAACACATATTCCCCCATGGTTAGCTTGATATTATGGCACTTTCTAGAGAAATTTATAGTTCCTCCATTTGCAACCATCACTTGACACTCTCATACTAGATATAGGAAGCAATTCAATTCCTTGGATATCTTACAATGAATAAAATTATGGGTACTACCAAAATCAATCAACATTACTAACTTTTTCTTCTTGATATATCCTTCTATCTTGAGATTTTGAGGAGCGGTAATCCCTGTCAATGCATTACAAGATATGGTTGGATTCATTTCTTCTTTATTTGGGGTTGGTTCGTGGTGTATATCCTCTTGTTTTAATATTTCTTGTTACTTTTCTTCTTCCGCTTCACAATCTATGTAAAATAATTTATTCTCAGCACACTTATGACCTTTAGTATATTAGTTATCACAAATATAACAAATCCCTTTTGCTCTTTTTTCCTCTAATTATTGTGGTGTCAACCTTGTAGGTTGTGGAAGGCTAAGAGAAACAACATTTCCATCTTTATAGTTGTGAGTGGTAGACTTCCTTGTTGCCATAATTTTTCTTTCAACTTTTCTTGCTACCCTGAATTCCTTCTCCAATGAATTAGATTCCCAAAGGACAACCTCATGTTGGATGTTATCCTTTAAAGTCCCTGTGAAGATATTAATCTTATGCTCCTTTGGAATATCAGTTGCCTTGATATTCAATTTTTGGAAGTCCTCAATGTGCTCTGTCGTTGAACCCTTTTGTTTGATATTTATCAATTGGCTAAAGAAGGTGTTTCTCTTTGTATCCTCATAATGTTCTATCATTTCCTCCGTAAAAATTGACCAAGTGACAAGTGGTTTTATGAGAGAAAAACCATTGATACCATACAAAGTAATTGGGTTCTAGATATAAAGATGCAATGCGTACCTTTTGTGTGTGTTAGACATCATGTAGATCAAAATATTGCTCCATCTATAGTATCCATGTTACCCGATCCTAGCCATCAAACTTCCTCATATCAATCTTTGGAATGTGGTGGGTCTTAAACCCAGAATTAGAGTCTCTAAAATCATAATTCGTATTCCTCTTGTCCTCATCATGATTTTCATGGATTATCTCATCACCATTGGGAATTATTTCTTGTAGCAACTTTTTCAATCCTTCCATCTTGGCATTCAATATTGCTTCCACATAGGCTTTTAAACCATTCATGTTGCCTTTTATTTCTATTTTTAAACCATCCATGTCACCTTTTATATAATATGTTTTTAAACCATACATGTCGCATTTTAATCCATCCATTTCCCCTTTTAGTTCATCTTTGGTTTCTCTTTGTGAGAGCGAAATTTGTTGCACTTGGTCCCATAATTTGGATATGTCATGTTGCAATTATTCATCTTCATGAGTAATAGTAGAGCTTTCTGAGGGCTTAAAGGGTATAGAATTATTTTGTTTGGGAGGCATTTTTGAACCAAATATTGATATATTTGCTTCAATATTCCCTTGGAATCACTTCAAACTGATTTTTCAAACAAAAGTTATGCAATTTAAAAAAAAAATACATACCTTTTTCTTGCTTCTAGGAGCTTGATCTTGAAATGGTTGTGACTCTATAATTTTGTATCTCCAAGCTCTGAAATTGTTCTTTGTGGTAGCCCTATGAGTCTTCTTTCCAACCCCGTGAGTCATACTAAGATTGGATTCTTCAAGAAAGTGTTATTCCCAATCTCCCATGATAACCTAATTATAGACTAGTTCAATAGAGAAAAGTTGTATGAAATTCCATGTGTCACTGTTTCGACCTTCAGAATCGAAAATGATTAAAAAAAACTAAAGTCCATGCAATTTTATTCACTTTTACGAAAGTCAAATCTGATTCTCATAGAAAATTTATGATGAATTTTCCTAAGTCACCTATTTGAGACTAAATTTTGGAGCTTGCTAAAGCCCTAACTTTCTTGGATCATATCTCAGAAAATATTTTGAACCAAGATCTAAAATTCATATAATTCATATAAGAAGTTCACCAAGATTTTGATTCCACTTGATTGCAATTTCAACCTCTGAAACCTCATAGAAAAAAATTATAGCGAAAATACCAAGATGGCCTGTTTGAATAAGCGAAACCCTAGAATCAAAAGGTTTGATGCCAAATGTTATGCAACCATCTCAAAAAATAGAAGAAAAGATATATCAATGACTTAAAAATTATCCTCTTTGAGGGGGAAACCTACTTTACATTACATAAATTAACAATTCCTTGAAGATAATGGTAAGACCTCCTTTGTATATATAAGAGTCTAAGGGGTCATAATATAATCAGAGCCTACATAACAATAATAATGTGAGGGAAAATCAATAACAATAGTGGGTTTCTATGGGGCACAACAATAACAATAAGGGGGATACACTAGTATTATAGGAACCCAACAAAGAGGAAGATCAATAGCACAAGGGTTTACAATAACAACTTTTATTTTTCAGCTGAGGGTTTTTATGGTTGAGGGTTTAATCTAGGAGAATGAATTTTACTTGATTGAGGTATGAAGATTGGCGAAAAGGGGAAATGAATTTTGGGCTGAAAGGGGCAACGAATAAGGAATTGTTGAGAGGGGGGGGGGGGTGTGTGGTGAATCAGTAATTATGAGATTATTTTCTTTTTCTATTATACTTACAATCCCTTCTTATATTCTTTTACTTGTGAGAGCATTCAATCACAAAATTAGTGAACACTAAGTTCAGACATACATGTTCATACAACAATCACATGAGCAACACACATATTTGACACAGTGTTTTTCACATGGAAACCCAGAGGGAAAAAACCACCAATTTTTTTTTTTTGTTTATGATGTAAATTAAGCACCCACTTAATTACATTTTATTGTTTGTGAGCACCCACTCACAGGAGGCATTGACCCCCATTGGTTAGCAAGCACCAACTTGCCAAGAGGCACCAACCTCTTCTAAGTGCAGGCACCAACCTACTCTAGCCAATGTTCTACTATTTCATACAAATTTCAAACTGAAAATAGAGGTATACCAATTACAAGTAAAATACCAAAATGGTTGGTTACAGATTCAACTTCTGCACTCTGTATTATGTGTTCTCATGCAATTGTTTTTTACATGTTGCTCACATTAACATCTCCTCAAAACTCTATATTATGTGTTCTCATGTAGTTATTTTTTACGTGTTGCTCACATCAACATTTCCTCAGCACTCTGTTCCTTTATCAAGGGCTCTCTGATGCCTACTTTTCATCACTACCCTTGTTTTTCACCACACAGCACACCCACTGCACTTGCTGCTCAATCACTTAGTGTGCTCCTCGATGCTTAGACCTCTTTGTATCCTATGCACACCTCTCACACCCACTAGGGGAATTTTGAGGTCTAAAATGGGCCTCCTAAGAAAAACGAACAATGAAAATACACTTTATAAGAACCAATAGGATTCAAGATGATGATGTCAACCATGGGGGGTGATTCACCATTTTTGGAGTAAAAAACTAAAAAGATTAAAAAATAATAAAATAATAAAACTACTTTTTCAACTTATCTACCTAAGGTTTTACTCAAATTTTGAGAGGGAGTACTCCTTGGATGAAAATTTTAATTCCTCATCCAAGGAGTACCCATGTTGCATATTTTCGATGGACCCTGCTATACGAAAACCGAGAAATACATGAAAAACATGATTTCAATCACGTTTTTCATGTATTTCTCATTTTTCATGTAGCAGGGTCCATCGAAAGTATGCAAAATGGGTACTCCTTGGATGAGGAATAAACTTTTGCATCCAACGAGTGTTTCCACTTGAAAACTGAGTAAGCCATAGGGAGACAAGTTGAAAAAACATTTTTTCCTTATTCCCCCTAAAATTTGATGATGTAATCTAATATTACTTTATTATTTCCACTATTATTTTATAATTTCCTTAGGAGGCCCATTTTAGACCTCAAAATTCCCCTAATGATAGCACTTTGGTAATCTTCTCAAATCTCCACACTGAGAAATTAATTCTCAGACAACTTGCACACTCCTATGATATTCCCATTCTTAGTTATTGCTTAACAGAGCTTGACAGACCTCAAGGACGACTACTATGAATTCATTTATTTCTCCCAGGCATGCATGCTTTCCTCAATCCACATAGTCATCTTTGTAAAATGATGTCCTTTATTCCTTGTTACATCGTCTTCTGCGGGTTTAGCCCATTTCAACAATCAACTCCCCTAATCCTGCATTCAATTCTACAATTTTCGACCCATGCATCCTTTAACTCGTTGTACTGCTTCATCAGAACACGCCATATCATAACTTACACCAGTGGAATGTTAGGATATTGCACTTCCCTGATATCTGTGGCCCCCTTTTCCTTTACCTCCTTTAAAAAGTGTTTTCTCATAGGACCGGACCTATGATTAATGGCTTAGTAATACATCAGAGCCCCCCAATATCGTAACATACACAGTTGAAATCTTACGATATTTTGTTGTTTGATATCCTTGGCTCCTTTTGCAATTATCTCCCTATGTGTTTCCTTCTCAAGGGGCCAAGAGCTGTGACCAATGGCTTAGCGCTTAGGTGCTAAGGCCTTCTGGATCCTACCAAGGGCCAATCTTTCTTTATTAACCACTCTGATCCCTTGGTTATTTGAACTCTCATAACCAAGTGCCAACACAACATCGGAAGCCCCTTTCATCGTAAATTTTCCAAAAACCATTTGCACAGGAGCTATGAGGTTCTTATCCTTCGATATGCCCACCTCTGAGACAATGTCATTACTTCACATGGTGACTTCTTAGTGGTGACACATGTCACCCGGATTTGGCCCACTAAGCCACCCAATAATGTTGAATATGCCTGCCACGTGTCCTGTTGTATTGCCATGTCCTGCTGACATCAGTTGCCACTGTAGCTTCTCAAAGCCAATTTCATGTTGCCATGTGGGCCTACTAGAGGAGAGAGAAGAAGTCTCAATTAACCTTTGTTTTTGTAACACAATCCCTTGTTAACTCTGCTAATCATCCCTCGAATTTTTAACAATATCAACAGCATTGGATATCGTAACTTCTTAAAATACATATGTTAAGAAGTTATGATATTCTGATAGGCTTCGACCTCCGATATTCTAATATATGATATGCTTCCTATTCTGATATCTTGATATTTGATATGTTGCCTATTCGGATATCCCGATATCGGATATGATGGTCTTCAGGGTTTTGATATTGGGGCTCGATGGGTTCTGATTTCCAATATTTCATCATGTTTAAAACTTCATGTCCCCAAACTTCGGTAGCCCATATCTTTCAATCTCGGAATCCATTTTTAGACTTCTGCATACTGTTGGAAATCTCTTCAAGAGAAGTTTCCAATGGAGAAAGTCTGATTTAGGATTTAAGCAATCTTCTACCTCTGAGATGGCTACAAACCCTCTGCCACACTTTTCTCCTTAACTCTTCTTCTTATGCTTGGAAAGTTGAACTCCCAACCACCATAGTCATCATTTTATGGCTTCTTCAGTAAGCCTGCTACTATGATGATTTTCTACAAAGAATTCCAAAAACCATGGGATTCCTCCATAACAACACAGTAGTAATAATTTTATGTCTTTTCCAGTAAGCCTACTACTGTGATGATTCTCAACATAAAGCCTGCAACTACCATTGGAGTCCTCCTGAGCCATGAATCTGTTGCGACAAGCATTCATGCCAGTCTGGTTGACATCAATGCCAACATAAATGCCAATACTAACATAGCCACTACCAATTGTCCAACAAGAGATTATAACTCTGATTCTTATGGAAAATAGTCTATGGATGCTTGCATAAACTCAAGTTACACATTCTACAAATGGTACAACATTGGGCACCCATAATTTGAAGGATGTGAAAACCAAACACATCATCATGCATGGATGTAGTGAAGGATCATGTGGTTCCTCACATATCAAGGAAGAGGAGTGATGATGAGATGTGGATCACTCTGATAATTTTATACCAAAGTGATAGCGAAAATTAGAAAATGGCGTTGAGGGAAAAGTTAAGGAACACCAAGATGACTAGATCAAACACAATGACATCATATCTAAAAAGGATTCAATAAGTTTGAGATGATATTGGAGCTATTGGGGTAGTAATGTCAGGTAAGGAGATTATTAGGATAGCCCTAAGCAGGGTCATAAAACAATAGGATACCTTTGTGACAATTTTTTTTAGCACAAGATAAACTAATTGATTGGAGGAGACTATGGGATGACTTCACTCAAAACGAAATCTAGGATGAGTCGTTATCTAGTGGACAATATAGGAGTGAGGATGAGAACCTTGCACTTTCCAGTCAAGGAAGGGAAAGGAAAAGGAAAGACAAAGACCAGGCAGAGTTGTGTTGAGGCCTCAATATCTCCCCATAATTTTTTCAAAATTATGGGTAACCTCCATGTAAATTTTGGTTAAATCACTTCTATTTTGCTTTGATTGTTTTATTTTGTGAGTTTCTCACTTTTCTTGAATTTTTATTTTGATTGCTCCATTGCGAGCATTTTTTCGCCAGCTTTCCAAGGGTTCAAATTCTTCTTCATTTCAACTTACGGTTTGGAAGATATCCTGATCAAAGTTTGGTTAAAGTCCAATGCCTCGGCATAAATACGTAAATTTGCATTTTATTTTATTTTATAAATTATAAATAAAATTCATTTTAATTAATATAATTTAATTAATTTAGTTTTAATTAATTAAGTTAAATTTAGTTTAATTAAATGTAATTAATTTGTAAATATATTAAATTAATTTTTTATTTTAGTTTGATTAATTATGTATTATTTAATTTAATTGTAATTAATTATATTATAAATATTGTTTATAGAAAACATTATAATAAAAATAATAAAAAATATTGTAAATATATGAAATATAAATAACAAATAATATAACAAAATTTAAAAATATTATAAAATATAAACAAATGGGTAGATTGAAAAGTACCAAGAGAAATCTCAGAAGGGATGTTCTCAAGAGTTTCTCATGGTGCTTCCTGGACATTTCTTTTGAGATTCATATCATCTGAGAACTCGAAAAAGCATATATAAAGGCCCCCCTCAGAGGTTATGTATGAGGCTCCTTGAAGGTTTCATCCAAGACACATTTCTCTGAGAGATCCCATACCATTACTCCTGAGAAACCAAGAAACATGAACTCGTAATGCATGGGAATATGTACAAAGTTTTGGATTTTAAAATAATGGTGGAGTGGGGTCTCATTCCCACCCGCGTGGGCCCCCTTCCACATCCCCTTCACCATCTAAATTTCAAACTTACACCCACATAACTCCAAAACCTCCTTTTGAATTGAATTGAAGGAATTTTAATGACATCCATGAGACCCAATGGTCTAAGGGACTAAGAACTCCAAACCAAACAAAACATCACATTCTCAAGTTTCCCTCTAAAACAATCTATTTGCCATGAATCTTGATCAAGAAATTTGTAGTTTTATAAAGTCTTGCTTCCTCAAACAACTCACTCAAACTGTCCACCTTCAGATCACTTTCATACTGATTATGAATGTCCTCATAAGTTGGACATTCCATGATGAAGTGCCATTCGTTTTCAACTGCTCCTTCCTACAAAAGATACGTGTTCTTTCTTCCTACTCTTCCTTGGGGGTTATCTATCTACATGTTTCACAACTAAGAGGTGAGATCCAATCCTCAATCGCGCTATTAAAATTTTAGCCTTTCCCTTGATTACGGCACACAAATAAGTCTTTTCATCATGAAATTGTGTTGGATTAAAATTTTTGACATATAATATTTTTTTTCAACCAACTTGTTTTTCCCACATGGGAGTCCTAAATTTTTCAAGCACCTAGTTTTTTAACTCCTCTTTAGAATAAGGATAATCTTGCTAATTAATTCCCAATTTTCTCATCCACTTGTCATTTTGCTTCCTCCAAGTTTTCTTCCTACGCTTTATATCTTCTGAAACAATCATCTTGGGCCAATGGTGCTCATCCATGCTTTCCACCTTTTTTAAATAACATAAAAAAAATGAATGATTGTTGAAGCCTCCTTCTGAAACATACCAGCCTTGACTAGTAGGATCACATATGAGACCGTTGACTTGACTTTGAGGTTACTAATGATTAAGTGATTTTGAATTCTTTCTAGTTGTCTTTGCTTGTGATTTGACATGTTTCTCCCTCAAATTTCACATCCACAGAGGACAACCGGAGTAATCAACATTGTAAAAAGAGTTTTCCTGGTTTTCTAGTCTCATAATTATGCTTTCCTGCATTTATTCTGAATAAGGTAAGAATCTCTCCATCTCCCTTGAATCCTTTTAGTTATGCATGTCTCCCTACTAAGCTTGTTGTGAAAAATAATTCCTAGGTACTTGGTACTTGTACTCTTCCACTATCTCCAAGGATTTTCCCTCAAATATAAAGCTAACCTACTTCTTTCTCTACTTCAAAGAGAAGATCATGACTTTGGTTTTTCTATTGTTTACTTGCATCCCAACCTATTGATAGAAGAGATCTAAGGGCTTCAAATTCTCTTTCAAACCATGGGTATATTTTACAATTAGGATAAGATCGTCAACATACAAAAGTAGCTTCACCAAATAACCTGCTAGTTGAATACCCTCACCATTGGTGTTTCTTGGCCATTATTTTAGCTTATCAATTTATAAACCAAACAGAGTGGGAGAAAGGGGGCACCCCTGCTTGACCCCGGTGTCACTATCAAAGCATTCTTAAAATCTTTTTCTAGTTATGATTTTAGCACTAATTTTCTCATAAAGTTTATGGACAACAACTCTATATTCACTTGGGATTCCAAGATCTTCCATCCTTCTCCAAATCTTATTCCTAGGAACAATGTCAAAAGTCTTTTTGAAATCAACAAAGCAACAAAAGCTTCCCTACCCTGAATGTCCCATACCTTTTCTTTGAAGTGCCAAGAGTGATGAAATGATCAATTGTACAGTGCCTTGGCCTAAAACTAGATTGTCCTTTTTCCCTTTTACCCTCTTTTTCTACTCAATTGTTGATTCTACATTCCATCATGCTCCCAGAAATTTCTCCAAGAAGAGGATTGACCATAAAATTGCAATAATTAAAGGGATTATTGATGTCTCCACTTTTGTAAAGAGGGATAACAACATTTGTTGCCCATTCAACTGGAAAATTTACTTGCATGATGTTGTTAAAGATCTTTTTGATGATTGGGGACAAGAACTCACCAACCCATTTAAAAAAAATAAAAATAAAATCCTACAATGCATCAATGTCTTGGGATTTACCACTTGCTAAAAAAATTATACCACGCTTGACATCCTCCACTAAAAAAAACTCGGTTGTAGTGTTGATTATGGGAGGGCTACTTTTCTCTTGTTTTCTCTCATAGAGGAGCTTTTCATATTCCAACCAATGTGTACTTGAGATATTATTATCTATTTTATTTTTCTTTTATTGTAGTTCCCACTCTTCATCATACCAAGGATTAGTTGGAAGAGTATTTTATACCCTCTTCTTAGGCTTTGTGGATTAGAGGAATGAACATACTTATGCAAATGCACTCTATTTGTGCATTGTCTTCCTTGTTATCTGTGTTGTTTTTTTCCCACTAAAAGTGTTGTTCCTTAGCATCCCTAAAGAGCTCTTGGTTTTCTTGATTTATGAGGGTTCTTCCATTTACATGTAATTTCTTATGACATTTTTGGGTCCACTCTTCCTGTACCCCACTTGTGTGTATGCCCAAATTAATACAGAGAGGCATATGGTCAAAATTCATCTCAATAGGACAAGCCTCAATATTAAACTCTAACAAATTGCAAATAGAGCTTTGAGAGCATATTACATAGTCCACCACACTTTGACCATTGTAAGTTTTACATGTGATGTCATTGGATATTGGCCAAGATTTCATGCCATTGAAAAATACCATGTCATAGAGGCTACATAAGCCTAACAACTCAGCACCAAAGTGTGACACACTCCCATTCCCATCTTGGGAAGTCCTTTTCCACATGTGATCCTCATTCTCCTCTAACGAAAGAGGATTGTTTTCCTGACATTAAAGTCATAAATTAGAACTATATCTCCTAAAATCCTAAAAGTAGAAATGTCTCATTTTAAAGCAGCATAAGGGTCTTCTTTATCTAAATTTGGCTTCTTATAGAACTTTAAGTTTTTTGGAGCAAAGTAACATGCAAATAGCCTAAAGTTTTTTTTCTGTTATATTTAGCCATATAAATTGGTTATTTGGATCTTATTTTTCCACTTTCACTTTTCCACTCCACATTTCTCTTATTACAACAGTGATCCATCCATGCCCTTTCTCTATACTAGTCTCTTCGTTCCACACTAAAATTTTATTGTATCCTTCGAATTCCGAAACCCTGAAACCATCATGCTCATGGGTTTCCGTAAGGATAATGATGCCTTTCCCTTATGATATGGGCCCTAATACTGTTCCTCTCCTCTATAGGTAACATCTATAATCATTAGCTCACCATGTTTAGATACTCCCAGGGAACCCTGTATCCCTATTTTTGATTTGTTAAACGCTTATTGACTTGGGGTTTCCCATTTTTTAGCCTTTCCCATTTTCTTGCTTCTCTTGTTGATTTCAATTCTCGCATTCATTCCTTCACTCGTCTTGTTTTTTAAGTGTCAAGTCATCATCTAGATAAATATGAGTTCCTCTAAGTAGCCCCCTATTCTTTAGGATAGCCATATTGTATTCTATACTTCTTAATGTAACTCTCACATGTCTATCGCTTCCATTTTATGCTTTCCTACCAATCCTATTTTCTTGTTGAATATCACCCATCCATTTCAACTTGTCCTTGAGAAAATCCCTTGCTAAAATATTTGTTCTCTCTTTCTCTCCATAGTCTTTCAGGCCATTAATGATGACATTTGTGTCTCTGAGGTTTCTTTTTGCTCAACTAACGGTTCCTTTACCACTTCAGCCTAAGATTTAACCTTGTATGTTTGTTATTTTAGCTTGTTTTCTCCCATTTCCATGTTTGTAATTGTTGATTGAAACTCTTCCATCTAATTTGATCTGCTAGTTTTCCTTGTCCCTATGTCTTTTTATTCTACTTCCTTCATTTTCTCTAATTCGTATTTCAGCATGATTAACTCTTGTTTCCCTCTTTCCATACTATTTTGTAAGCTTATTACCTGCTCTTTGAGAACCTTGTTTTTCCTTTCAAGTTTCTGATTGGCTTCTAAAATTTCTTTTAATTTGAGATCTCCATGTTGCCCCTTTAACTCAATAAACTCAATTATTTTTTTCATGCTCATGAGTTCGCTTACATAGAACTTCGACGACCACAAAAGTGGAGTGTTTTTGGGGTTGTATGTGTCCTTACTACTTTCCTCTCTAATGGCTATACTAGATTCACTTTCACATTCTTTTGGCCTAGGTTCCTATTGTTTCAATAAGACCTCTTTATTTTTTCCAATATCCAAACCTTGATTTGCTTGCTCTTCCACTAACAAATGAATTTTGGCAGTGACAATTGTATTGTTTTTAGTTGTTTTTGGTAAGATCCAAGTGATTTATTTTATATGTGTTTGTCTCAGCCTTTTGGCCTATTTGCACCATAAAATCCTCTTGTACTACTTTGCATTCACAAAAATCAATCTCTCATTTATGCCAAATGCATTGGCTTCAAAAACCCTAGGAGAAAGGGATTCTAGTTCCCACTTATATTCTCTACAATAATGTTGGAGTAGGGCTGCCTATCTCCTCCTTAGAATTGGAGAGTGTGATTCCAAGTTGTGCACCATCCTTCTGTTGGAAAATCGGAAAGGCATATTTATTTTCTCTTGTTGATAATTACTTGTGATTTCTTTGAGTTATTATTGTTTTTCTTATGTTCTTATTTTATCTTAGTTCATTAATCAATTAGCAAAACCAAAACACGAATATCAAGGACACCAGACGTAGGCGCACAGCCAGGGAAAAACCCCTATATAGTGGAAAACCCAATCAATAACTCTTCCTTCAGTAGTTCAAATCAGATATACCAAGACCCTAGACCAACATGCCTTCCTCCTCCACCAAGTCAGCCTTCCAAGATGATTTAGTAGTCTCTTCTTATCCAAAATATTTAACCCAACAACAATCCATAAATTTCGACTTCCCAACAACATAACTTCGACCCAACTTCAAGATTGCAATTTTAATCTACCAATTTCAATAGTTTTAGACTAGCAGCTTCACAACTTCGACCTTGATGCAACTTCACAGCTTCAACCTTGATGCAACAACTTCATAGCTTCAACCTTGATGCAACATCTTGACAACTTTGACCTTGATGCAACTTCAGAATTTTGTTGCATATGAGAAAGAGAGAGAGAGAGAGACCCAATAACCTCAATTCCAACTTCCTTCTTGAACTTCACGTTTTTCCTACTTCCCAACTATTGCAATTTGAACTTGTGTGAGATTTCCTCCAAATGATTCAAGTTGTTGCTTATATATAGTCATCTTAGGTGATCAAATTCTTCTAATGAGGTTGATTTGTCCTTCCTTGAGGCTGACTTAGTGGAGGAGGCCTATTGACCTAATTTACATTAAAATAATTTTCTTTCTTGACAAATAATTCCCAAGAAGGGTTCTTTACATTGTGACATGGACAATGACACTTAACATAAACCCTATATGTCTACAATGGAGAATTTTACCTAAAAACAATTGACCCAAGCATGAAACCCATGCTTTAATAAGCCAATTTATTTAATAATAAATTTTCTTTTTCTTTCTTTTGACAAATACATTTCAAATATAATTATGAAGACCAACACTAGTTTCATTCTTCAACACTCCCTCTTAACTAGGGAGGTATTCATAATTATCTATATCTATAGAGGTACATGGAAGACCTCCAAAATGAACTACGAAGAATTCAACACACTCATTGTTATGGACTAGATACCTAACTAGGGTGATCTATTCGGGTGGGACCAAGATGGACTAAAGCTTTCAGCTAGTCTAGGTACAATTAGTCTTACTAACTAACCATCAACCTTAAGGATATAGTAGTGTATCCAAGGTCAGAGCTCCAAGACCAACGCCACCCTCACTCTTCGGGATCTAGACATCAAAAACACATAGGTCAGCTAGATGTCATCCCATGACTCTGCCATTAGTTGTTTCATCTCTCCCTAATAAACTAGATATATCCATTTGTCCAAGCATGCTCCCAAAGTGTTCAGCCTATTTATGGAGAGACAAGCACAAACCCCAATTAGTATTAAACTTTCAAATATGCATACAATTAAATGCAAACTTTCAGAGTCTTCAATCATTCTGATGCCACTTATATCAAGTTATCCATATGCAACTAGTCAAAAGATTTTCTTCTTTCATTTCTTCAACAACACCAAGACATCCTCAAAACTTTGTGGTGCATTCATTTATTCTCTGATTTCTTCTTTAAGGTATCCATCATGACTATCAGAAGATGCCCTTCCTCTTAAATAGGGAGATGTACTCTTTCCTTCTAACCATGTTTCTTCTCAACTTAGAAATATCAACAATTTTATTTTTCTATAACGTTATAAAAATTCAACCTTTCACAACTTCATCAAGGTCATCTTGATCATCCTCATCCTTATAGTTTTCTTCATCATGCTCATAATTATTTTTCAATTACAAATATCTCCAACATCTTGAAGATTATGTACCTATAAAACTGAAATAGCAAGTACAACCAAATACAAAAGCATGAATTTAACTATGTCATAATCATGTCAATACAATAATGGAAGCATTAGACTTTAGATATCAATTAGCTAAACCTAGTTAGGCTTATAATTAACATAAGGCACATTTGGACTTCAACTTCTTACTATGTTTATTTTCATAAACCGATATCACATCATCAAGACTTAAAGCAACTTAATCAAGAAATCAATCGCATCCTATCTAGGGCCTCAATATTATTTTCAGAGATATATGATAGATTCTACTATGATCCATTACAAACCCTAGATTCCATCTTAGAGACACAAATCCTTAGATATCAGCAATTCATTCAAATAACAATTCTACTATACATTTTATACTCTAATAGTGTTTGTTTCAAACCCTAGATTTAATCATCATATCATAAACAATATCATCATATCCTAGAATATCAAATTTCTACTAGGGCTTTGTTACAAAACCTAGAATTTACAAACTATGAGCATCAACAATTAGGTTAGCATATATACATATCTAGGATTTCATAATCATGCACAAGCATATCACAACAATATCTACTAGGTAAGCCCCAAGGGATAGCTCAATTCATCGAGTTCTCGTTGCTAAGTACCTTTCCAATTGGGACACATGGTCAAATCTCCTCAGTGCCTAGAGGGTTAGGCTTGACTAGATAAGCCGATAGGTAGATGCCTTTAGGTGGATCTTCCTAGATTATTACCCATGGCTATAGGGCCCACTCAGTGACTGTGAACCACAATTGAAAAAAACAATGTCTACTGGGTAAACCGAAGACACAAATATCAATAAATTAAAGTTAGACATACAAAAATTTTGACCAGGCTAATGTTTCAATCAGAGAGACAAACATACACCTAGGGTTTCACTCCTAGGATCTTACTATAGATATTATAATGGTTTTTCTCAACCCTAATTCATAAAATCATAAATATCTATTTATTCAATACATAACTTTAGATAGAAAACCCTAAAGGACTAGGTATTTTATCATAATAATACCAAAACATCAAAATGGTAGGAATTCTAGCTTTCATAAACAACCCTAAGTAGACTAGGGTTTCCATATTATCATGACATACCCTTAGGTTAGGGTTTTGGTGAAAATTTTTAGGGTTCCACAAGAATGATAATATAATGAGGGCAGATTCAATCTAATGATTAATTACCCTAACAAGAAACTTTGTGATTCAAAACCCTAGACATAATGATGTTAGTAATGTAAAGCATATTTTAAAAGAAAGAATGACCATACCTTTTATGTGAAGAGAAATTTATAAAAAATCTTATAGTTTAAGACATACCTCGAGTTGTTCCTTAACAAACCTTTTATGACATCATTTCTTTAAGGGAATAAATTCTTCCATGCTTCAAGTCTATCCTTTGAAGTCTCCTCCATAACCCTTCAGTATTCAACAAGCTTTCCTAACATGGAAAATATAAAAGGTTATTAGCATATAATTCAAACAAGTCTTGATGTAAAGAGGAAACCAAACATGAAAAGATGAAACAATGAATAGAATACTTAACTGGTAAATTGGTGGAGGCTCCCTCTTAATCCAATCTTGAGGGAAACCTACAACTAAAAATAAAAGGTGTTCCAACAAGGCATGTTAGACCTACAAGTTATAGAAATCAAAACATAAAAGAAAATAATACAAAACTTAGAATAGAAGGATATATAAGGGATAGAGTCCCTAAGAGTCCTAAGAAAATAAGTCTTTGACTTAGGATTCTTCCATATTGTTCTTCTTTGGTGGAGCTTCATCCACAATATTTGCTTGATCCTTATCTCTCTTCTTATTCCTTGGACTCTTTGGACAATGACTTTTGTAGTGACCCATCTTGTGACAATTGTAACATTTGATCTTTGATAGGTATACTTTCTTCTTTGATCCTTTGTACTTCTTGATGGTTCCCTTTTTCTTATGATGAGAAGAATAGGCATTTGAGATGTTCTCCTCTTCATCCTCCTTCTTATTTCTTACTAACGATATTATGGCTTCTTCTTAACTACATACATTCCACATTTGTTCTAATTTCTTAGTATCCTTCCAACTATTGATTCTTGATGCAAAGGCACTCCACAATGTTGGTAGTCCTAGAAGGGCAGTAATCACAAGCTCCTTTTCTGGTACAATTTCATCTATTGCTCGAAGTTCATCTCTGATTCTAGATATCCTTACAAATAAGGATGAAATAGTATCATCCTTCATCATCTTAATAATTCTTAATTCATTATTGAGGCTTGAATTTTCACCAATTTTCTTGATTGTGAATAATTTGGATAGAGCCTCATACATTTCTTGAGCGGAATCTATGTTGGACATATATGGAATGAGATTTTCCTTTACTCCATCCACTATTAGGTTCATGGTCAATATTTCAGTTTCTCTGAACTTTTCTTTATCTGCTCTTTTAACTAAATCCAAAACTTTATTCTTCTCGAGGATGAGATATATCCTCTTTTTCCATACCCTGTAGTTGGAGGCTCCTTCTAGTTTTTTTCTCCCTTCGTTGAGTTAGACATAGTTCTTGTAGATAGTAGGTTAATACCATTATATGATCCCTTTAATGATATTCCTTCAATCTCCTATTTCCATTCAATAGATTTTTAGGTCGCTTTTTCTTCTTTTTCACCTTAGCTCTGATACCATGTTGGAAAATTGGAAAGGCAAAAAAAAATTCTATTGCTAATAATTACTTGTGATTTATTTGAGTTATTATCATTTTTCTTTAGTTCATCAAGAAATTACCAAAACCAAAACACGCAGATCAAGGACACTAGATGTAGGTACACAACTAGGAAAAAAACCCCTATATAGGGGAAAACCCAATCGAGAACTCTTCCTTCAATAATTCAAATGAGATAGACCAAGACCCTAGACCAATAGACTTCCTCCTCCACTGAGTCATCCTTCCAAGATGATTTAGTAGTCTCTTCTTATCCAGTAGCTTGAACCCAACAACAATTCAAAAATTTTGGCTTTCTAGCAACAGAACTTTGACCCAACTTCAGGACTACAATTTTGATCTAGCAATTTCAATAGTTTTAGCCTAACAACTTCACAAATTCAACCTTGATGTAGCTTCATAGCTTGGAACTTGATGCAGAAACTTCACAACTTCGACCTTGATGCAACAGCTTCACAACATGGACCTTGATGCAACAACTTCACAGTTTGAACTTGATGCAACTTCAAATTTTCGTTGCATATGAGAGAGAGACAGAACCAAAAACTTTAATTCCAGCTTCCTTCTTAAAAGTCACAATTTTTTTGCTTCCGAGCTACTGCAATTTTAACTTGAGTGAGATGTCCTCCAAATAAGTCAAGTTGTTGCTTATATATAGTCATCTTAGGTGATTGAATTCTTCTAATGAGGCTGACTTGTCCTTCCTTGAGGCTGAATTGGTGGAGGAGGCCTAATTGACCTAATTTACATTAAAATAATTTTCTTTCTTGACAAATAATTCCCAAGAAGGGTTATTTACATTTTGACATGGACAAGAACGCTTAACATAAACCGTATAAGTCTTCAATGGAGACTTTGACCTAAAAACAATTGGCCCAAGCATGAAACCCATGCTTTAATAAACCAATTTATTTATTATAAAATTTATTTTTCTTTCTTTTGACAAATACATTTCAAATACAATTACGAAGACCGACACTAGTTGCATTCTTCAACACCTTCCTCCAAAATCCTCCTTAATAGTGAACCCAATATTTTCATTTGGAAACCGCTGCTACTTCCCACCTGTTTGAAGTACTTTTCCCTAACTATATGTTTCTCGGGTACTTGGTTTCCACCAAAACATGTGTTTTTTCTGCATTGGGGCCCCCTATCCTCATGACAAGCTATCTTAACTATTGAAAATTGCAACTAGGTTCAGTCTTCATAATGACCTAATTTTAATCATGAAATTGTATATTGTTTATAGTGAAAGAAAAAGAAAGAAATAAAAATTATATTTTATGTTTGAATATGGGTTCATACTCAAGTTTGAGTCAAAATTATGTTCTTCGTGCTTTTAGTTTTTCTATGTCTTTCTTGGTCTCTCTGGGCTAAAGAATAATATTGGTCATGTGTCATAGTCCCATTTGGACTCATTTTAATAAGAAAAAAATATTTATTTTGTCAAGAAAAATCCACTTATAATCCCAATACCAAGTCGTCCCAAGGAGCAGATCAAGTCATCCTTATGGAGGGAATTTGACCCTCAAGAAAGGATATAAAAGGAGAGGATCTCGAGCCATTTAGCACACACAACAAGCACAAGTTTGATTTGGAATAGTGAAGGAGAATAAGAGTAGATGAGAAGACGAAGAAGAAGAGCAGACATCGAATTTTGAATCTTATCTTTCCTTGTCTTGCTATGAGGGTTTGTGAAGTTGCCAGTTGCAGGGGCCGAAGTTGTAGTAGCAAAGTTGCAATATCGAAGTTCGAGAAGCTGCCTTGAAGAAGATCTTGCTGAGGGATGGCTTGGATCTTGGAGGGTTTGTTGGCTTTGGCCTTTTCATCTTGGAAGTCTCTTTGTAAGAATATTCCATAATAATAGAAGCATTTATTTCTTGGTTTTCCCCTCAGAGGGGTTTTGCCTTGGCTTGGAGCCTATATCCTGTGTACTTTTTCTCTTTGTGATCTTCATTGTCTTTGGTAATTGTTTGATGAACAGAACTAAAGAAGTAATTAAAGGCCAACTAACATCACAAGTAATTATCAATATAAGGAAAATAATTTATAGTATTCAAGTCTCTAGGTTATCAAACATGGTATCAGAGCTAAGGTGTGAGAAGGAGACTGAAGATCACATTCTAGTTGGCACTAGACAAGGGTTATGAAGAAGGGTTTCAAGTTTCTTGGGAATATCGCTACTTCCATTAAATATTGTATATTGAAGATCATCTCCAAACTAGAAAAGAAAGAGGGAAGTTTGTTCTCTGCTTTATCCAACAAGTTTAAGGATGAAAATGTATGGGTTATTGACAGTGGTGCCTCCAGACATATGCAGAGAGAATGCAGTCAACTTCAGACCTTGTCAAAAGGAAGCTCCTCTCACTCAATCGAACTTGGAGACAACAAGAGCTATCCGGTGAAAGGCATTAGATATACTTCATTGGAGCTCATGTCTAGTGGAATAATTCACCTCAATAATATTCTATATGTTCGATATTTGAATAAAAACTTACTTCATATTTCTTGTCTGGAGGATAAGGGTGATAGAGTTACCTTTTTTGATGGAAAAGTTTTGGTTTGGGGAAAGGGCTCTAGTTTTGATGATTCTAGGGTGATTGGGATTTGTGAGGGGACATTATATATACTTTTCACACCTCTATCTCAAGCTCTAGTCTGCTTAAATGTGAGTCCTTTTGAACTATGGCATAGAAGGTATGAACACCTTCATTATAATAGTTTTCCATCTCTAAGTAAATTGGTCAATGAAATCCTCGAATTGAAGGAGGAACATGAAGGGACCTATAAGAGATGTGCTCTAGGAAATAACGTAAAGAATCCATTTGCAAGAAGTGATACCAAATCTAAGGAAGTTTTAGATCTCATACACTTAGATGTATGTTGACCTGTGGTTGTTAAGTATCTTGGTGGGCATCAGTATTATGTAACCTTCATTGATGATTTCTCAAGGAAGACTTGGTTTACCTTATCAAGAATAAGGACGAAGTATTCGAAAAGTTTCAGGAGTTTAAGAATGAAGTGGAGAACCTAACCAAGAGAAAGATCAAGATGAGTCCAGTCAATGGTGGAGAATACACCTCCAAGAAATGATAACTTTATGCAAGGAATCAGGGATGAAGAGGAAGCTTATCGTTCCTTAGAGTCTTGAATACAATGGCATGGATGAAAGGAAGAATATAACTATTGAAGAATGTGTCAAGTCCATGCTACATGATCAATATCTCCCTCAATTCCTATGGGAAGAGGCATGTATGAGAACTATTTACTTGCAAAACTGAAGTCCTCACAACATTCTCAACAACATGACTTTAGAAGAAGCATTTGCAAGAAAGAAGCCAAGTGTGGATCATATTTCAATATTTGGGTGCCTTGTGTATATTCATATACCCAAGGACAAGTGAAAGAAGTTGGATCCTACCAGTCTAAAGGGAATATTTGTTGGGTATAATGCTTCATCAAAGGCATATAGAATCTATGTTAAGGAGGTTCATCAAATTGTAGTAAGCAGGGATGTCATATTTGATGAAAGTATAACTTACAAGACATCAAAGGATGTTCCAATTGACTCTAACGAAGAAGAGATCCCTATCTTTGAGGATATCTCAAGGGGAAATGATGGTCAAGATCCGACATCTACTCAAGAAGATGTTGAAGGTCTTAGTGAGCCTATACAATAAGTGATTGTTCCAGAAAATAGAAAGAGGCTTGCTTTGTTGAGGACTAATCTACAAGAAGTAGAAGGAAATACATGTGAAATTGTCAGGGAAAGTAAAAGAACGAAGAAGTATTCTAGATATGTTGCATATATGACAAATCTTATTGAATAAAACCTTCCTCCTATGAATATGTAGCTAAACATCATGAGTGGAGGAATGCAATGCAGGAAGAATTCCAGTCCATAATGAAGAACTATGTCTAGGAAATTGTCCCTAGGCCAAGTGACAAATCTATAGTCACTTAAAAATGGATTTATAAGATAAAGCACATTGTAGATGGGAGAAGTAATAAATACAAAGCAAGGTTTGCAGCAAAAGGATTCTCACATAAAAAAGGGATTGATTACGAGGAAACCTTTGCTCCCACAGCTAGGTATACAAAAATACAATCACTTGTTTCATTAGCTACTACTATGGGATGGAACATCCACCAAATGGATGTCAAAACAACCTTCCTAAATGGGACTATTGATGAGGAGTTTTACATTGAGAAACCTCAAGGATTTGAAATAAATCAAAGGGAGACTCATGTTTGTAGGTTGAAGAAGGCTCTATATGGCTTACAACAAGCACCTAAAGATTGATATACTAGAATGGATGCATACCTATTGAGACTTAGTACTAACAATAGTTTTGCAAACCCTAACCTATACATCAAGGTGGTCTAAGGTGAATAAGTTATCATGTAGAGCATCAGATTCAGGAATGCAAGAAATAGTTAACAATCAAGTTTGATATGAAGGATATTTGGATTATGAATTATTACTTGGGATTAGAAGTATGGTAGAAGCCAGGTGAAATATATCTTGGTCAAGGTAAATATGTGATCAAGATACTTTAGAAGTTTGGCATGATGGATAACAAGCCTGTGATGACTCCTATGATTACCCATTTAAAGAAGTTGATTAGTTCAAAGTATAGTACAATGGATCCTACTTTCTATAGACAACTAATTGGGTCCTTGATGTATCTGATAAATACGAGACCAAACAATTTTTTTGCAGTGAATGTGCTTAGTCAGTTTCAGATGGAGCCAAAACATGATCATTGGATTGTAGCCAAACATATACTAAGATATTTGCAAGGAACTATACATCACTTCCTCCAGTATACTGGTAATCAAATCCAAGTCATGGGATCTACAGATTCATATAGGGGTGGTAGTGAGATAGATGGAAGAAGCACAACAAGTGCATGCTTCATCCTAGAGTCTTCCATGGTCTCAAGGATGAGAAAAAAGAAAGATACATTTGCTTTGAGTAGTGTGGAAGTTGAATATGTTGTTGCAAGTGAATTCTGTCGAGAAGCAATTTGGCTCAGGAAGTTTTTATTAGACTGGTTTGAAGGATCACTTAGCTCTACATGAATACATTGTGATAATGAAAGTTTCATAATATTGACGGAAGACCCGGTGTTTCATGCTAGGACGAAGCATATAAAAAACAAATACCACTACGTTAGAATCTTGGTACGAGATGGGGTTGTGAAGTTTCACTATCTACCTACAGATGAATAGGTAGCATATATTTTGACTAAAGCATTACCAAACAAGATGCTTTAGCACCTGAGAGGTAATCTTGGTTTGGTGGATATCACTTCCCTAATTGAGAGGGAATGATATTGGATAGTTCTTGTATTTATGGGATAGGAATTAGACTAGGACTAACATCTGTAAACCTTAGTGAATGACATAAAGAAAGAATGGAGTCTAAAATATTGGATAAGCATCTAAAATATTGGAACTTCTTATGGATTAGAGAATCTAGAAAAAATAAGTTGTTGATTGACACTCATTGAGGATGAGGTAGGAAGCTAATATAAGAGTAGTCGAAGAGGATTGATATTCTTTGAGAATTCAAGATTGGAAATACAAGATAAGAATGGTCCAAAAAGGACATACTTGATGAACATCTGGATGGTGTATGTGCCTTAGAGGTAGTGTGGCAACTCACGTTTAGCCTCACAACATAATGTTCTCGAAAAAGGATGAGCTTGTCTATTTAAGGCCTTCAAGGACACTATTGGCTATGATAAATATGGTTGGACAAAGATGGCTTATCAATCTGAATATTCTAATGAGAATGCTTTAAGATTGAGATTTGGTGTATCATGTATTGAGATTATGAATACTTCCCTATTTAAGAGGGAGCGTTGAAAACTATAACTAGGTTTGGTCTTCATAATGACCTAATTGTAATCATGACATTGTATATTCTTTACAAATAAAGAAAAATAAAGAAATTGAAATTATATTCTATTTTGGATTTGTTGAAGAATCTAGGGCATGTAGGTTAGTATGAGATTCTTCTTGACAATGATAACTATTTGTGAGGTAATTTTACTTTTCTTATTGAGACAATCTTCTCTTATTATTATTAGTGTGTATTCTCTTACTTCATCAAATAGTTACAAAAACAAAAGAGACAAGAACACAAGATGTTGGCTCTCATCCAGGGCAAAACCTCTCTCTCCTAAAGAGGAAAAACCTTATGCAAATTTCTCTTATTGAAGCTTCAATTGACAAATACCAAACCCTAGACCATTGACAAATAGATCCTCCAAGCACAAGACACAGTCTCTCTTTTGAGACTTCCTTTTTTCCCTTCAATCAATGCCTCCTTCTATACTACACATTGATCTCTTTCTTTGCACTTCTTTTGGCAACGGAAGGCACTTTCCTTCGCTCCTTTTCCGACAACTATAGAAACCCTATGTCTCCTTAGAGACCTCTTCTTTGGTGCCTTCCTTTCCTTCGCTTGGAAATATTCCTTTTCCTTCACACTTGGACTAGATAATGAACCTCTTATTCTAGTGTAACTCTGAGTTAGAGGCTGATACTCTTAACCCTACTGCATATCTAATTTATTCGTACGTGTGGCTGATATAGGGCTTGAAATAGACCTTTTTACTGGCCTCTTTACTTCACTTTAGGTGTCCCCTTCTTCGCTTGATGAGGAGGTTAAAACGGCTACAACCACCCTCCAAAATTTCGGCCTACACCAATTTCGAAGCCTCCCTTGAAGAGTTTCACTTTCTGACTGCACACACTCAGGTTCACTTATTGAGCTCATGTGAGTCTTTACATCCAACTTGCTTGTTCATTGGATTCAAGTCTCTGCATGCTAATGTCTAATTCATGCTTGCGACCATGTTCTGGTTATGCTTAAAAGTCTTTGCTTCATATGTGCTTTTTGTATTCACTCTGAAAGCATTTATCGCACTCACACACGGAGTCACATTCACTATTGCGCAAGCATCATCTCGACCAATGAACTTGAAATCATGAGTGTCACGCTTGTCACTTACATCGTTGGTCAGTCTTGTTGAACATATGTGTCTGGATGGTTTGGTCATTTCATTGCCAAGTCATGCGAGTGTGTGTTGTATGTTCACCTATGCATCTTTCAATTGTTCACACACTTAGCCATTTTTGCTGAAAGTTTTGATGACCAAACTCCTCACTGACATATGAACCATCACCCTATTGTCGAATCAATCGAATGTCAACCAGAACAATGCAGAAGCACCAAGCTAGCATGTTCCCGCAAGCAATGCAATCAACTCTCATGCTAGCCACCCGGACAGTCGGACCCGATGGTCACCCTGGACTGACTCCCTTCAAAAATTTTCACAGAGGCCACTAACCTCACTTGTTCAAATGACTAAGGAAATTAAGCAGACAAGCCAAACAGACACCAAGTTCCCGTCCCTGTCTCCTTTAGAAAATTGCGCAGTTTTCCCGGTCAGTCATCCAGACAGTCGACTCGTTGTTCATCTTAGAAATTGTGCAGTATTCATGACTAGGCCTTCCACTGCTCATCAATCATCTCAGCTCAGAAATTGCGCAGAGATGATCAATAATTTTTCCTCCCATCCTTGGTGCATTTCCCCGCCAGTAGTTCCTAGTTGCAAACTGCCAGTTCCCTCTAGGAATTTTGCAGTTTCTGCTGCCAGTGACTAAGCAGCCAACTGGCAATTCCCTCTAGGAATTGCGTAGTTTTGGTTGTTAGTGACCCCAATAGCCAATTAGCAGTTTCCTTTGGGAATTGCACAGTTCTAACTGCCAGTGACTCCAGCAGCAAACTGTAAGTTCCCTCTAGGAATTGCACAGTTCTAGCTGCCAGTATCTTGGGCAGTTCCCCAAGAAAACTACGCAATCCCTGTCAAGTGACCCATCATGCAGCCTAGGCCGCTCCTTTTGAAAATTGTGTAAATATGGTTGTCCAAACCCCACTGACTATTCGTTCTGAAAAATGCGCAGAGCATGCCTACCTTGCCTTCCTGTAGCCTGGACTATCCCTCCCAAAAATTGCGCAATTTTGCCTCCCAACTGAACTAGACCTCACAGACAGTCATTTTTGACTTAGATTGCCCATCTCCATCACTCAGTGACTCTTGGGAAGTTTTCATCAGCAGTGCCTAGAGCCACCATCCTACTTCACAACCTTACTGCCTCTCCTGATCACCTGCAAACAAAACAATCATGTGTCATGGTATACTAGGAGGTTTATGGATTTGATGTTGTCTCGTCATGAGTGACTGCAGGTACAGGTGCACCAACAAACATGGAAAGACGATGAATGGGATGAAAAAAGGGAGCACATGCAAAAGGAAAAGTTCACTAACGAACGAACGAACGAAGCATGTGGAGAGGACGAATGTGATGAACATGCACCTTCACGAACAAATGAGATTGTCAAACCTTCCAGCATGCGAGCAAGGAACAACATGCTAGAGCTTCATCAAGTGAACTAAGGACCATCAAGGACTCCATGCCCTTCACCATGCAAAGGTGAAGCTATGATACATCATAAAGTCATCCATCACCTAGCAACATTGTAGCTTGACATGCACTCCAACAGAAACAATGTACCAACATTGTCATGTCAATTCATGTCGAGTCATGTCATGAGTAATGTCATGAGTCATGTTGCCCACATCTCCATAATGGGCTATGTTGTCAATCAATGTGATGTAACGTGGAAGTCCAAGAGACCCAATTGTGAACATAGAGTCATGTAATTCAAAAAATCATGGAAGTCAAATAGTCTTAAGGGTAGTAGAACAACCACAAGGATCAGTTTCACCCTTGGCTATAAATGCCCCCTCATTTGTACATAGAAAGGGCTTTTTCACCTCAGCTCCTCCCATATAGCCAAGAGAGTCTGTAATATTTTCTTTGAGGAGTAAGTAATGGCTCCATTGCCTCGCTAACAGGGTTAGTGATGTATGGTGTAACGATGTGTCTTGGAACTTTTGCTTAATTCAAAAGCCTCTCAACAAGCCAACACATTTCACACATGTATTGTATCTATTGTAAGACTGATCTTTAACACTTGTAATGCATGGTGCTTTAACTGGTGTTCTGCTTCTTAACTGTTTCATTTGTTGTAATGCATAATCTATTAGTGGAAATTTGTTTTATATGTTGTTAATGTTGTCCCGCCCGTGTTGACTGCTCTGTCGGACATTAGACATACCTTTTACATGAACCTTGCTATAACAACTGTTGCACTCGTTCGGGCTAATATTTGAGTGATGTACGTGTTATCTTACCTTGTATGTTGTGGTAGCCCCATCCGAGTGCACTGCTCCGCCGAAAGCTGTGTATGTCCTTTTGTGTTGTGAGTTCCTAGTTGATTTGGGATTGATCCCTTTCAACCTAGAACTCACCTTCACCCTCTTCCCCTCACAGTGAAAGAATCATTGAAACAAGTACACTTACACTCACCAGGCACATGAACCTCACTTCTTGAAGACAAAGCAGACCACTCTCATGTGCTGACAAGCAAGAGTTGAGGCAAATCCTTAAGACAATGGCAACCAGGCCATCATACTGGATGGGAATCCCACACCAAACGGTGTGAGGTCTAGTTGGGACTTCATACCGGGGTGATCCCCTAAATGTTGGCGGGTCCAGCACTACTAACATATATGGTGCTAGAAGGAGGGACAGATGACGAGGTGATCTGGGATGCGTGACCTCTCGGGAAGTCTTGGTTACTGGGTGCAAGCCCCGGAAGTGATGATTGATGCTATGTGATTCATTTCACTAGTTTCAATCCCACTTCTTCACCCCTGTCAGCATCACCCAATGCAATGAGTGTTAAGTGGACTATTCAAAAATCATGAGAAATTAGTCAATTATGACTACCTCTCATGAAAATGGTCATACATGAATGGCTTACTTAACATAGTTGAATCCCAAAATGATATCTAATATAATGCACTATGAAAACCCCCAATACTTAATTCAAAAGAGTAAAGGGAAATCTACTTGAATGGTTCATGAGGCACAATACTTGCTAAGGTTTTGCAAATGGGGTAGCAAGCTAAGTGGGCTTGATTGTGAGGAAAACTCCACAGTTAAGTGCGCTTGAGCCACATGCGATCTGGGATGGGTGACCTCCTGGGAAGTCCTGGTTACCAGGTGAAATCCTTGGAAGTGATGACTGAAGCTATGTGATTCATTTCACTAGTTTCAATACCACTTCTTCACCCTTGTGAGCATCACCTGATGTAATGAGTGCTAAGTGGACTATTCAAAAATCATGAGAAATTAGTTAGTTACGACTACCTCTCATGAAAATGTTCATAGATGAATGACTTACTTAACGTAGTTTAATCCCAAAATGATATCTAATATAATGCACTGAGAAAACCCCCAATACTTAATTCAAAAGAGTGAAGGGAACTCTACTTGAATGGTTCATGAGGCACAATACTTGCTAAGGTTTTGCAAATGGGGTAGAAAGATAAGTGGACTTGATTGTGGGGAAAAATCTACAGTTAAGTGTGTTTAAGCGAGTGGCGATCTGGGATGGGTGACCTCCCAGGAAGTCCTGGTTACTGGGTGCAAGCCCCGGAACTGATGATTGACGCTATGTGATTAATTTCACTAGTTTCAATCCCACTTCTTCACCCCTGTGAGCATCACCCGATGCAATGAGTGCTATGTGGACTATTAAAAAATCATGAGAAATTAGTCCGTTACGACTACCTCTCATGAAAATGTTCATAGATGAATGAATTACTTAACACAATTGAATCCCAAAATGATATCTAATATAATGCACTACGAAAACCCCCAATACTTAATTCAAAAGTTGTGTCCTCTCATCTAGTTTTGAACCTTTACATATCTTTCATGGAATCTTGCACTCTTCTCCCTTTGCGATGTTTTTCGAATTGTGAAGATGTCTCCATCACGAGGGAGTTGTTGGATCTCTTGTCCACTTACATGTATGATGGTGAAGCCAAAGTGGCTTGGCCTGAGTACTTACACAACTTTCTTTCCATTCTTCATGAGGAAGATGAGTTTTCTTATGAATAGGCCAGTTTGTTGCTTGTATACACACTTCACGAATCCTCATTTTATTCATTGCTCAGCCTACTGACTGACAATGTTCACTCATTTGAACACTTTTGTGATCTTGTTGAAGACACTTTCTATCATTTTGATCCAGACTGTCTTGACTAGAAACTGTTACAGCAACGGAAGGCTCCACATGAATCGGTTATTGATTTTTGGCAGCACTTTTGTGACTTACAGTTTCAAGCTCCGAGGAGCCAAATGAAATTTGCCTATCTTTGGGACCGATTTGAGCATTGCCTTAAGAAATCTGCTCGTCCCAAAAAGAAGCTTGAGATCAAGCCTTGCCCAACATTCTTCACTAATGGAGTTGCGCAATCTCATGTTGATGCGGTCACTGTCTTGACTGACTGTCCGCCATCCCTTCATCCAACAACTTCACCACTACCGAGTGATGTTGAGGATCATGCTCACTCACTTATTCATCTTTCACATCCTCCCAACATCACTTCACTTAATTTTTGCGTAGATTTGGCTATGAGTCCTTCGAGTTCTCATATGCATTATGTTCTATGACCTCCGTCTTTGCACCCGGGTGTTCCTCTAGATGATGTTGTCTTGTGTTCATCCATTCTAGACTCTTCATTTATTGTGAATGAGGAACAAGCCACTGACGGAGTTGATGTTGCACAACCAACATGCAGTGTCATTCATGAAGAGTATGAGTGGGAGCTTGAGCATCAACAATCGATGAAGGATGATTCCCTTCCGTCCGAGCCCCCTCCGTTCTTTCCTAACATCTTTGGTGAACCTCCCATCCATGATTTTGCATGTGTGTCTTCATCCACGGATGCACCCACTGTTTAGCACTCGCATGACTCGCTGAATGTTGGCCTGTCATACAACAACAGAGAGGACCAATCATTCATTGAAAATCCACTCGATCTTTCATCTGCTCTTTCCAGAAACACAGAGGGTGAACATCCTTCCTTCTCATCTACCCCTCTATGTCACTCATCCTCAACCAACGTCCTGAATTTTTTGATCTTGGTTGCTATGATATCTTCACCTCATCATCTGATCATGATGTTGATTCACTCTTTGTTAATCCGTCTAAGCCTCCAGTCTATGAAGATCCATCTGTCAACGAAGTCAAAACCCCACAGACTATCGAGGCACTTCAGCCCGAGCTGATGGTTATGTTAGGCCCTCGCTCTCTTGAGGTTGGTTTCACTTCTGATCAGGAAATTGTTCAAACACTCAAGGCTCCTCATCACTCATCTATATGCACTCAATATCAATCTAACACTCATATTTTACTTCTTCCATGTGAACTAAACCATCCCATCGCTCATGCATTGGAGGAATCTTACACAATAAGAACACTTATGCAACACAAGTGGTCTACCTTTCTCATGTTTGCTTGCATATCACGGTCAAGGAAATGCATACACTCAACATCTGTAAGCAGTGTAGCACAACACCATGGAAAGTCCACAGAGTGCATGACATGTGCTTTCACTCATTTTTGTTCTATGGACGCTTGTAAGTTTGGAGTGTGTCTATTTTCATTGTTGTATCTTTCACATTTGTTGGTTCGCACAACTGGGTTGCTCACGGACCAAGCCTTCACCAACATGGGTCAACCAATGCACTGGTGGCTGCATTGGAAATATTTACGTGATCAAGCCCATGCACCATTAGCTTAGGAGTAGGAGTAGTGTTTTCTTTTAGTTTGCTTGCTTGCATTCTTGTTTTCTTTCTTGCTTTGCATGTTTGTTTGTTTGCTTGCTTGTGTGTTTGCTTACTCGCTTTTCTTTCGCTTTTACTTCTGCTTCTGCTTACTGTTTTTGTTTATGTTTTTGTTTGTTTGGTATATTACTATTTTTGTTTCCAGAAATAAGTGATGCCAACTATTACGTTTTGGCTTTTGAATAGAGTATGTGGCTGAAATTTTTAGAGACTTGTGACACTGTAGCACTTGGCCGGTCTTATCTCTGCCTTCTTTGTGCTTTGTTGTAACCTTCGACCGATGAAGTTCTGACAGAAAATACGAGTCGTCTCCAAGGGAAGTTTCAATCTAACCGTGAACTTGTGTCCGCATTAGGAAACCCCATGCTTATACTTAGCCTTCTGCTCTATGTGTTTAAGCTCATCCAACTAGTAGAAACAGAGAAGGGGAAATTCTAAATGAGGAAACCTATGTCAGATCTCTTACATGCTTCTCTGAAGGAACAACCTCTTCTGCTCCCAATAAGTTGGGATCCTTCTTCCGCCCCAAAAATAAAGAAGTGCCTATGCACAGTTCCCTTGAAAAATACAAAGGAGAAAGAAAAGAAAGGCTTCTTGTGCAAAGAGGTGAAGCATGCAACTCCACTAGGGTACTAACCAAGCTCACTGGCAGTGGAGCAATGTGTGTGTTCCTACATGACTCCGCTAAGGCACTCCCACACCAAACGGTGTGAGGTCTAGTTGGGACTTCATACCCAAGTTATCCCTTGAATGTAGGCGGGTCCAACACCATCAACATATTGCTGATCTCTTCTAGCCCGACCGAGCTAATTCTTATGACTGCAATGTAGATTTGATATGGCAACAGAATGAGTCCTTTCTCCTTTACATGTGTGATAAAAAAGAGCCCTAAAACAGTCCCAAAAATTTGGATTTCTTTCTTCTCTTCTTCGATGGCCTAGAAGCAACCTTTTTCTCTTCTTCGTACCTCCTTCTTGACCCTCTTCTTCGCTAACTTTAGAGATAGCTTGATTATCTATTGGTGAGGTCGAACTGCCCTATATATAGGAGTTTTCTTATTTGGGCTGACTTGACCTAGTGAGGCCGACATGTCCTTCAGTGCACCAAAAAATTAATTTCTTTGAGCTAACTTCAAGAGGAGACTTGTCTTTGCTTTGGAGGTTCTCTTTTGACATATTTCTATGACTCTAATACATCTATTTACATAGTGTAACATGCTCACATGGGTCTTCAACAATTACATTAACTCTTTGACTTTCCTAGAAACACTTAAACATGTGCTTGACCTATCAAATGGGCAAGAAACCCATTCTTGATAATGAAGAAAATAATGATTCTTTTCTTTTACAAGTACAAATATAAAAATTACATTTATGAAGGCTGAACCTAGTTACACTTTCTTCAACAGGATTATGGGTTTCATACTCAAGTTTGATTCAAAATCATGCTCTTCGTGCTTTTAGTTTTTATAGGTATTTCTAGGATAAAGAATAGTATTGGTCATGTGTCATAGTCCCATTTAGACTCATTGTAATAAAAAAAAAAATTATTTTTTTAAGAAAATTCCATTTATAAGCCAAAGGCCAAGTCAGCGTAAGGAGTAGATCAATTCGGTTGTATGGAGGGAATTTTTCCCTCAAGAAATGCTATAAAAGGAGATGAGTTCAAGAGATTTAGAACACACACTGAAGCATAAGTTTGATTTGCAATAGCGGAGGAGAAGAAGAGTAGCTTTGGAAGATGAAGAAGAAGAGCAGATGTCGAAGTTTGAATATTATATTTTCTTGTCTTGCTATGAGGGTTTGTGAAGCTGCCAGTTGCAGGAGGTCAAAGTTGCAAGGTCGAAATTTTCTAAAGCAATTGTAATGGAAAAGTTGTATTATCGAAGTTCAGGAAGCTTCCTTGAAGAATATTTTGTTGGGGGATGATTTGGGGCTTGGAGGGTTTATTGTCTTTGGTCTTTGGGTCATGGAAGTCTCTTTGTAAGAAGATTCTATAAGAAGAGAATCATTTATTTTTGGGTTTTCCCCTTGGAGGGGTTTTCCCTGGCTTAGAGCCTATATCTTGTGTACTTTGTCTCTTTGTGATCTTCATTGTTTTTGGTAATTGTTTTATGAATATAACTATAGAATTAATTAAAGGTGAACTAACATCATATGTAATTATCAAGATAAGGAAAATCATTTATAGTATTCAAGTCTCCAAATTTTCCAACATTAACAAGTTAGTTGTTGGTTACAAGAGGTTTAACGAAGGTTTAAGTGACCCAAGTTGGGGGTTCTCATTTTTGTTTGCTTCTTTGAAGCAAAAGAAATGTATAGAGCAAATAATATGAAAAAGAGAGATTTTTGGGCCTAGCCTATTCTTCCCTCTAGAAACCAAACCTTGAGTTGAACATTGTGCTTGATCGTTGTCTAAAACTTTGGGAATATTGTCTAAAACATTACTTGATCGCTACCTAGAAACCCCGAAACACTGCTTGAAACTATTGTTGTTCGAAAACTCACTTGGAACTCGTTGTCTGATGAATTTAGTCCCTCGACTATTTTTACTTCATATATTTCTCTAGTTAGTTAGTTTGTTTGTTTGTTTTAGTTGAATTTTGTTTTATGTTTTAAAAATATATATATATTAATTTAATTTAATTAAATTCATTTTTATATTTGAAATTATTTTATTAAACTAAAAATTAAAAATAACAAAAAACGAAAAATTAAATATGCCCAATATTATTTATTTTCCACCACTTTGACCTTTTTTATGACTAAACCTTGGAAGAACATAACTTCAATTTTACTCATCCAAATGAGGTAAGTACTGACTCATTAGAAAACTACCTTCGTGGAGAAGGATCTGGAAGTGATTTCATGATCATATTCATCCATTAACTACTCCCAAAAATTACCAAAAGATATAACTACAAATTTGCAATCAAAAATCAATTTTCTAAGTTTTGTTTTGGGAATTTCATTGGCCAAAATATCTTATTGTTGAAAATTCATTACACATCATCAATTTTAACAGAGAAATCTCCATACGGAGCAATCAGAAGCATGACTATTCTCTTATTTAGTTTATTAATTTTTATTTGAATTTGGGGAATTTGTTTTTGACAGTTTTAGATTGGGATTTTGTGTGCAAGTTTAATTGGTTTATAATTATGTTTTTGCATTTTTTTTTGCAGAGAGATTGTTGGAAAGGATTGTTGATTTTCTTAGTGAAATTAGGTATAAAACAATATTTATGAAATTACGATAATTAATTTTGGTTTTGATATTCTTTTAAATTGTTCCAATATATCATTTAGAAATTATACCTCAGAAATTCAACCGTAAAGAACATTGGAACAATAGAGATCACAACACATAAAAGAAGATAAGATTTACCCTAGGAAAACCCACAAAGGGGAAAAATCCAACAACCTTTTTCAATAGAGAAATTCTTCTTGTTCAATGAGAGACACACCTAGACCTATGGTCAAACCTAGGCTTCTCCTCCAAGTCAAGTCAGCCAATCTGATCTTGCACTTCTCTCTGCTTGTCTAACCTAGAATTTCGGCCCTCCTGCAATCGGAAGTTGCCCTATAAATTTTAGCCTTTAATTTCCCAAATAACCCAAAAAATTCACCCCCTACAATAGTTTCCCCATAAAAATGTGAACCACAAAGAGAGACTAATCCAAACATGTGAGTTGCAAGAGAGAGAGAAAGGATCCTCCTTCATCCTACTTTGTCCTTCTTGTTCTTCGCTTGCTTGCCAGAAATTGTCTTGTTTGAGAGAATGTGAATGCCCAAATGGAGGAGGTCGAGTTGCCTTTATACATTAGTATGTATTAGTTGAATGAATGTGTCTCTTGGCCAAGGCCAACTTGACTTTGAGGGAAGTCGACTTGTCACTTTTGGAGCTAAAATTTACATTTTAAAATTTGTAATATTCATCTTTTAAAAGTTGCATTGGGCTTTGACTCAAAATAAGTTTTCCTTCAACTCAAACATTTATAAATATGTTTTACAATGAAAAATACAATTACATCAAATGACCAAATGTACATTATGAAGGCAGACCATATTTACAAATTAAACACTCCCTCTTAACTAGGGAGGTATTCATAATCATTATTATAGGCGTTCTTAGATTGAACAAATTTATGTAAAGAAAAAGGTTATCGATAATTACCAGCATCATCATTTATCATGAACATCAGCTGGTGGCCATATCTGGGGCGGTACGAAACCAATCGCAATGTCATCAACATATTAGGACTCGCTCCTTGAGAGCGATTGGTCCTTGAATCACATGGCCTCTACCTAGGTGAAAATGTTGAGACCCTCAACTAGCAAGCACTCACTCACCTTTTTTGGTGAGCACTCTGTGCCAAGACCTCACTTAACTCCTTCCTAGTTGGTGATAGGGTATAGATACTAAAATGGCCTCACTCCGCCCTACCTAGTGTGTGATTAGGGTCAATGACCTTCCTCTTAATCTAGGTTGTCATTGATGTCAATATGGCATTGATCAAGATGTCAATATTCCTAAGAAGGCTAATGATAGTCAAGACTCTTGTTTGACAAGGATACCATGAATGAAGATGTCAATCCACTAAGAAGAAGTCTTGTCCTAGATGCCTATTGTTCATAATGGATCACTTCATTATCATGATGACATATATGGTGACATTACATTTGATGGCATGGAAAATGAAGGAATTAGAGATCACTTGATGACATGATGATTAAAGACATAACAAGTGGAGACCTCACGTAAAAAAACTTGGTGACAAAGAAGAAGCCAATTCTATCCTAATCATTTCTGCACTAAAAAAATGACCCAATAGATTAAAAAATATGTTTCACCTCCTTAGAGGAAGAATCTAATTATGATACCTAGACCATCTTTTATAGCATAATTTTGCCTTTCCAATGAGCTATTACATGGCCCGAAACTCCAAGTGGTTTGAAAGTTATGGATTTTTTAAGTTAATTTATTAAATATAGACATGGAGCCGACCTGAGTAGCCTACACAAGTCGTCCTCCAAACAGAGGATGTGACTATTCATTTCAAGGACAAAAAGGTATATAAAGAGAGGCTCAAATCTCTATTTTCCTAGAGTAATTTTGGTTAACACACAGAGAAAAGGCACATAAATTACAAGAGGCTGAGAGGACATAAAAGTTTAATGTTTGGGCTAATTTTTGTGTTGGGTTATCACTCAAAGCTAAATATACATAACTCATACCTGTTTTATTTGCCTAAAGATCGGATCTAGGATAGTCTTCACTGCAGAAAAACCTATGGCAAACTCTTGTGAGAGGTCAGAACTTTGAAGAGGCTTGGATAGTCAAATCTAGAACTCTGACTAGTAAAGAATGCCCTCCAATTCACATATTTGTGAACATTTGAAGCTGTCTAAGAAGAACAGTGTCACTTACAAGCTCAGATTTGTTCAAGGCTTCACGCTCAGGAACATTGGACAAATCAGTTGAATAAGTGAAGACTGCAGAACAATTCTATCTCGGACATGTGTATATATCTTTGGAAGCCAAATTTTTAAGGACCGCTTTATGTGTTTGTGGCATCATATGACAGCCACATCCAAGTTGTCACCTCACTAAAATAAGGATACAATAGCAGTAAGGGTAGAGGTTCTGGAGCATTGTTGAGAACTTAGGAGTTAACTCAAGGACAACCATCTTGAAAAAAAAGGCTCGGACTTGTTGAAGCTCATATTATAGTAGTAGCATCACACTCTTTGGACTTGTTTTGGGAATCATATTTAGAGCATACATCCTTGTGCTTGGAGCTGACATAGAAGGTTTCTTTGTAGCATCCATTGAAGACATTTTTTATGCTGCCTTGGGAATATGTTTGGGTACTTGAAGCAGACTCTGTTGGAAATACTGAGAGGGGGGGTGAATCAATATTTCTTTTCAATTGTTACTTTTACCAGTTAGATCACTTATATTTAGAACACAAAATGAACAATAAGAATAAATGCTTTTATTAATTTCTTATTTACAATGAATCAAGTACAATATATGTAGGGCTCCAACCCTAGATGAAAACACAGATCTTCAATTCCCCAAGCTCCAACCTGTATTCTACCAAGCATCGACTTGGACTTCCTAAGGCTCCAACCTTGTCACTTTGAGGCACCAACCTATAGGGCTCCAACACTATCACTAGTACAAGCACCAACCTGGTCTCTTGAGGACTCCTATCCTCTAGGGCTCCAACCCTATCTTCCAAGTCACTAAGCTTGTCTCTTTCAGGCTCCAACCTCTAGGGCTCCAACCCTTAGCTTTACTTCATCAAGATATTTTTGGTTATACTTCATGGCTCCCAATGTCTTCTTCAACAAACCTTATCAATCTTCAACTACGCCTTCACTTAGTCTCCACGTCACATCATTAATGACAATGCTTTTCTTCACATGAAGTTGTCACCACTGCTCTTCATGTTACCCAAATAAAACTTCTTCAAGATCACCTCCTGATGGTTTCAATGCATCATGGTCTTCAATGATCTCCACAAATCTTCAATATGCTGCTTCACAAATTTCTCAAACTCTGCCCTATTCTATTCTCAAGAGAAGACTTCAACAAGCTCTATTTGTCCAATCCTAATAAATCAACACTTCAACCACGACAACTAAGACAACTTCAATCACGTAAGCTTCAACTACGGAAACTATGGTAGCTTCAACCACGGCAACTATGGTAGCTTTGACCACGACAACTTCAACCACAACAACTACGGCAGCTTCGACCACGGTAACTACTGCATCTTTCACCACGGAAACTATGATAGTTTCGACCATGACAACTATGACAACTTCGACCATGGCAACTACAACAACTTCGACCATGGAAAATACGGCAGCTTTGACCAAGATTTTATGGCCAAACAGAATTATCCCTTTTTTTCGTCCTAAACAATAGTCTCCTTGTTCTCCTCAGCCTTCTGTCTTCTCTTGTACTTCATAGCTATGAATTCTTGCCTTAATTTCTTATCAAAATGAAGTGTTTAGATTTCTATTTATAGAGATTTCGTTTATAACTGAAGGGACACGTCTATTTGAAGAGAGGTCAACTTGTATGACTGAGTGTAGGTTGGCTCATTGCTAGGAATAATTTCCTTAACTTAAAAATTCAATATCTCACAAAATATTGGGAGTTTTGGGGAAAATAAAGGCTCGTTAGAAAGATGAAAAAGTCCTCTTTAAGATGGTCTAAGATCTATTTTGAAAGGATGCCTCCAAGGTGTCCAAAATATATTTTCTTTTTGATTTTCCTTAAATTTTATGCATACAAAAGTTTGGGACAACACGAGGAATGTTTGGGACAACACGAGGAATGTTTGGGACAGCGTGTCTTCTTCATTCTTTGGCTTATTCATTATTATCAATGTCATCATAGGATCATAGAGTCATTATGTAGGAGTGTAGCATCCATGTAGCATGACACATCAACTATGTCATCACATACTAGTGCATCCATAGTGCAACATCATTAGGAGAACTCCAAAATAGTCTTCCAACCTTCAAATGATCTCCGACCATGTTATCAAGACCTCATCAAGTGCCATCATCAATTGTGGTCATTCATCAAGAACATGACATCATCAAATGTAATCCTCCATATGTCATCAAGGGCTTCTAAATACTTGGCACTTGGAACTTCTTAAGACTTCTTCATTAGTGAATTGACATATTAATTGATGACATTCTTATGAAATAAGATTTATGTCATCATCATTTGGAACTAGGCATCTCAACAATATTTTCCATCTCGGCTAGTGCCATATTGACATTAATGACAACCTAGATTAACAATCTCCCCCTTTGCCATTGATGGCAATATTCTTGCCCTTTCAACATTCTCTCCCACTTTGACATCAATGGAAAATTGGGTGCCCAAGTACTCCCCCTATCAAGTTGCTTCTTTTCTTTACGAATAGTAGTTCTTCATAGGTATGTTACTTCCCCTGTCATGGTGCTCTTCTTTCTGGCAATGTAGTCCATGATAGATGTGCTTAAACTCCTTCATGTGATGAACCAACTCCCCCTCATGAAATATTGCCTGCTAATGATCAAGTGGAAGAGATATTCAATAATAATCCATCAGATGAATAAGGATTATATTCTTCAAGGAGTGTTCCTGAGAGATGATCTATTAAAGAATGATTGTCAATATAGCTTATCAAGGATTTCATAAGACTCATTCAAGGATGGCTTCTGTAAGAATTCCTAATCATCATAAGCTCCCCCAACTGTATACATGGTCTTCCTTTTGGCATAGTTTCCCCATCAAATGCTTAGATTATTGAAGATCAGGTCAACAACATGTGTTGTTGGCTAGAGAGTTCAAGAGATTTTCGGATTGTATTTGCTTCCTTCTCCATACTTGTGTAAATTTATTTTGTGACATAGTTCTAGCTTGTGTAGGGGCCCAAGTCAAGTTAAAATCACGTGCCATATGTCCAATATTATGACACTTGAAGCACTCTATATTGTTCATGTATAAAAATTCATGGCTTCTTCTTGCAAAATTGCTTCTCAGAGATTGACAAGGACCATTATAATTACCTTTGTGATATGCCCGACAATCTTTTTCCATGTGCCCAAAGTTTGTACAAGAATATAAATAACCAAAAAATATACTTTGGTACCTGGGAGAAGAAGGTTTCCTTGATGTACTTCTGAAGTATTTTTTCCTTGGGATCCTTTGATGATAACCATTTCTTTTTGTGTCTGTGACACCATCTGCATTTCTTCTTGGAGTAGGATTTCTTCCAATGTCAACTTGACTCTTGCCTTTGCTGGGGGCATCAACATTTCTTCCAGGCTTCCTCACATCCTTGTTGTTTGAAGCATTATCATTCTTTCTTGAGGATTCATCTGCATAGCCAAGACCTGATTTATCAAGGAGAGACCTTTGATGACTTAGGATGTCATCTAGGGTTTGATAACTTTTCAATTTTTTATTCAGCAAGTCAACCTTCTTTTTAAGAAAGACAATTTCTTCCTTCATTTTCTTGCATTCTTCATCCTTCTTTGATAAAATGATCTCCATTTCTTCCTTCATCTTGGTTACTTCACACGATAGAGCCTTAAGCAAAGTGATTTCTGATTTTAACTTGGTGATGTCATCATCCTTTTCTTCTAGTTGGCATATCATGGTGTTTCTCTCCTTTTCTGCTTCATCAACTTGTCCGTCTATGAATGTCAAAGATTCCATAACCTTCTCAGCTCCTTGTGCTTGTTTCCTTGCTTCTTCTATTTGAGATCTAAGGGAGGAGACCTCTCCCTTGTACTGACCAATCTCTGCTTTAAGTTTCTTCAAACTCTTGTGCCTTTGTTCAAGGTTGCTTGACAAGGTATCTTCTCATTTCTTTGCCTTATCCAATTGATTTGTCATAGATATGACTTCTTCATGATGATTTCTTTTGTTTTGATGAAATTCTTCCTTAATCTTGGCGAGATCCTCATCTCTTTCTTGTAATTGAAACTTGAAAAGGTCAACTTCCTTCCTTGTCTTGTCTTGGTCAACAACTTTTTCTTTCTTCTTAAGTTCCTCATTTTCCTTTTTCAAATTGCTAATCTCTTCTATGGTAGCCATAATTTTAGTGAGGATATTTTCTTCACAATCTTCTTCATTTTCTTCATCTCCTAGATCTTCTTTAGCCTTGACGTTATCACTCTTATCTTCAACTTCCTTGATGGGCTCTAGATTTCCTTCTTTTTTTCCATCATTTTCTTGACTAGAGATCATTGCCAATGCTCCTTTTGGGTGAAGATCATGAATTTTATCGCATATGACTTTAGCTGACGAACATTTTTCAAAATTGGCCTTCATAGAATTAGGGAGCCCATTCAAGATTGCTTTCATTGCTCTTGTATTATGTTCCTTGGATTCTCCATCCATCATGATATCAACAATGACCGATTTCCAGACTTCAATGCCTTGAGTCTTTAAGAAATTCCTCATTCTTGCTTCCCATATATCAAAGTTTCCATTGAACAATGGAGCCTTCATAAATTGATTGACTTCAATTTTGGAGGTTGAGGGAGACACATTTTTAGGAGGATTGGATACTTTCTTCCTTGGCTTCGACATTTGTGTTCTAATGATCAACCTTCAAGATGTTAGGCTTTGAGCGAAGGTACTGGCCCTGATACCAATTTTTGGAAATACTAAGGGGGGGTGAATCAATATTTCTTTTCAATTATTACTTTTACCAGTTAGATCACTTATATTTAGAACACAAAATGAACAATAAGAATAAATGCTTTTATTAATTTCTTATTTATAATAAATTAAGTACAATATATGTAGGGCTCCAACCCTAGATGAAGACACTAATCTTCAATTCCCCAGGCTCCAACTTGTATTCTGTCAAGCACCGACTTGGACTTCCCAAGGCTCCAACCTTGTCACTTTGAGGCACCAACCTCTAGGGCTCCAACCCTATCATTGGTACAGGCACCAACCTGGTCGCTTGAGGACTCCTATACTCTAGGGCTCCAACCCTATATTCCAAGGCACTAACCTTGTCTCTTTGAGGCTCCAACCTCTAGGGCTCCGACCCTTAGCTTTACTTCATCAAGATATGTTTGGTTATACTTCACGGCTCCCAATGTATTCTTCAACAAACCCTATCAATCTTCAGTTATGCCTTCACTTAGTCTCCACGTCACATCACTAATGACAACCTTGTTCTTCACATGAAGGTGTCACAACTACTCTTCATGTTACCCAAACAAAATTTCTTCAAGGTCACATCATGATGGCTTCAATGCATCATGGTCTTCAATGATCTCCACAAATCTTCAATATGCTACTTCACGAAGTTCTCAAACTCTGCCCTATTTTGTTCTCAAGAGAAGACTTCAACAATATCTATATGTCCAAACCCAATAAATCAACACTTCAACCACGACAACTATGACAACTTTGAGCATAGCGGCTTCAACCACAGCAACTATGGCATCTTCAACCACGGAAACTATGACAACTTCAACCACGGCAACTACGACAGCTTCGACCATGGCAACTATGACATCTTTGACCACAGAAACTATGGTAGTTTCGACCACGAAAACTACGGTAGCTTCGACCACAGCAACTATGGTAGCTTCGACCACAGAAAATATGACAACTTCAACCAAGATTTTATGCCCAAATAGAATTATCCTTTTTTTCGTCCTAAACAATAGTCTCCCTATTCTCCTTGGCCTTTTGTCTTCTCTTGTACTTTGTATCTCTGAATTCTTGCCTGAATTTCTTATCAAAATGAAGTGTTTAGACATCTATTTATAGAGATTTCATTTATAACTGAAAGGACACGTCTATTTGAAGTGAGTTCGACTTGTATGATTGAGTGTAGGCCGGCTCATTGCTAGGAATAATTTCCTTAACTTAAAAATTCAATATCTCACAAAATATTGGGAGTTTTGGGGAAAATAAAGGCTCGTTAGAAAGAGGAAAAATCCTCTTTAAGATGGTTGAGGATCCATATTGAAAGGATGTCTCCAAGGTGTCCAAAATATATTTATTTGTGACTGTCCTTAAATTTTATGCATAAAAAAGTTTGGGACAACACGAGGAATGTTTAGGACAGTGTGGCTTCTTCATTCTTTGGCTTATTCATTATTATCAATATCATCATAGGAGCATAAATTCATTATGTAGGAGTGCAACATCCATGTAGCATGACGCATCAACTATGTCATCACATACTAGTGCATCCATAGTGCAACATCATTAGGAGAACTCCAAAATAGTCTTCCAACCATCAAATGATCTCCAACCATGTTATTAAGGCCTCATCAAGTGCCATCATCAATTTTGGTCATTCATCAAGTATACGACATCATCAAATGTAGTCCTCCATATGTCATCAAGGGCTTCTAAATACTTGGGCCTTGGCACTTCTTAAGACTTCTTCATTAGTGACTTGACATATTAATTGATGACATTCTTATGAAACAAGAGCTATGACATCATCATTTGGAACTAGGCATCTCAAAAATATTTTCCATCTTGATTAATGCCATATTGACATCAATGACAACCTAGATTAACAGACTCTTGGAACAAATTTTTGAGGCATATCTAAAGCAATCTTGTAGCAGATCTGGAGCAACCTCATTGAAGAATTTTTGTGTTGACTTGAAGACTGTGTTTGATTAGATTTGTTGAATACTTATTGAGCTAATATAGAGCAGGCATCTTTGTCTACATTTGGAACACTATTGGAGACAGTCTTGAAAGGATTATTGGAGTTAATTTGGAAGCAGCTTGGATCACTAGTAAAGGGTGTTTTAGAAACACTATCAAAGATATCCTTGGAAATCTATCTCTTGGAACTTTGAGCATTCTTAACTATTTGGAGCACGCCTTGGAAAAGCCTTCATTTCTTGGGACAACTAGTTAAGATCCCTTGAATTCTTGGAGATACCCTTGGAGACCATGACACATTGAAGCCATCATGAGGTGACTTAAAGAAATTACTTGGGTATGATGAAGAGCAGTGGTGACACCTTCTAAGAGAACAAGGTTGTAATTGATGATGTAATGGGGAGACCAAAGTGAATACTAAGTGAATATTGACAAGGCTCATTGAAGAAGACAAAGGGAGCCATGAAGTATAACCAAACATATCTTGATGAAGTAAAGCTAAGGGTTGGAGCCTAAGAGGTCGGATCCTTAAAAAGACAAGGTTGGTGCCTTGGAGGATAGGGTTGGATCCCTAGAGGATTGAAGTCCTCAAGAAACCAGGTCGGAGCCTGAACTAATATAGGGTTGGTGCCTCAAAATTGACAAGGTTGGAGCCTTGGAAGTCCAAGTCAGTGCTTGGAAAATACAGGTTGGAGCTTGGGAGATTGAAGATCAGTGTCTTCATCTAAGGTTGGAGCCCTTCATATATTGTACTTGGTTTATTGTAAAGAATAAATTAATTAAAGAATTTATTCTTATTGTTCATTTTGTGTTCTAAATATGAGTGATCTAACTGGTAAAAGTAACAATTAAAAATAAATACTCATTCACACCCCCCCCCCCCCCAAGTATTTCCAACAATTGGTATCAGAGCCAGTACCTTCACTGAAAGCCTAATTGCTTGAAGGTTGATCATTAGAAAACAAATGGCGAAGCCAAGGAAGAAAGTCTCCAATCCTCCTAAAGATGTGTCTCCCTCAACCATTGAAATTGAACTCAGTCAATTTGTGAAGGCTTTGTTGTTCAATGGAAACTTTGATATATGGGAGGCAAGAATGAGGAATTTCTTAAAGACTAAAGGCATTGAGGTCCGGAAATTGGTGATTATTGATAGCACAATGGATGGATAATCCAAGGAACATAAAACAAGAGCAATGAAAGCAATCTTGAATGGGCTACCTAATTCTAGGAAGGCCAATTTTGAAAAATGTTCGTCAGCAAAAGGCATATGGGATAAACTTCATGATCTTCACTCAAAAGGAGCGTTCACAATGATATCTAGTCAATAAAATGATGGAAGACAAGAAGCAAATCTAGATTACATCAAGGAAGGTGAAGATAAGAGTGATAACATCAAGGCTAAAGAAGACCTAGAAGATGAAGAGAATGGAAAAGATTAATTTTCAAGAAGATCTCCTCACTAAACTTATGGCTATAATGCAACAGATTAACAATTTGAAAAGTAAAATGAGGAACTTAAGAAGAAAGTGCAAGTTGGTAACCAGGACAGGACAAGGAAGGAAGTTGAGCTTGTCAAGCTTCAAGTACAAGAAACAGATGAGGAGCTTGCCAAGATTAAGGAATAATTTCATCAAAACAAGAGAAAGCATCATGAAGAAGTCATATCCATGATAAATAAATTAGATAAGGCAAAGAAACAGGAAGATACGTTGTTAATCCACCTTGAACAAAGGCACAAAATCTCGAACAAACTTGAAGCAAAGATTGGTCAATACAAGGAAGAGGTCTCCTTCCTTAGATCTCAACTAGAAGAAGAAAGGAAATAAGCACAAGGAGCTGAGAAGGTGATGGAAGCTTTGACATTCATAGAAGGACAAGTTGATGAAGCAGAAAAGGAGAGAAAGACCATGATATGCCAACTAGAATAAAATGATGATGAAATCACCAAGTTAAAATCAGAAATCACTTCTCTTAAGTCCCAATCATGTGAGCAAACCAATAAGATGGAAGAAATGAAGAAGCAGCTAGTTATGAAAGATGAATATTGTGAATAGTTGAAAGAAGAAATTGTCTTTCTTAAAAAGGAAGTTGACTTGCTGAATAAGAACTTGAAAAGTTCTCAAACCCTAGATGACATTCTAAGTCATCAAAGGTATCTCCTTGATAAATCAGGCCTTGGCTATACAGGTGAATCCTCAAGAAATAACTAAAATGATTCAAACAACAAGGAAGTGAGGTAGCTAGGAAGAAATGTTGATGCTGCCAGCAAAGGCAAGAGTCAAGTTGACATTGGAAGAAATCCTACTCCAAGAAGAAATGCAGATGGTGTCAAGGATGCAAGAAGCATTGGTTATCATCAAAGGATCCCAAGGCAAAAAGACTTCAGAAGTACATCAAGAAAACGTTCTTCTCTCAGGTACCAAAGTATATTTCTTGGTTATTTCTATTCTTGTACAAACTTTGGGCACATGGCAAAAGATTTTAGGGCATATCACAAAGACATATTTAATGATCCCCATCAATATTCGAGAAGAAATTTTGCAAGAAGTCATGAATTATTATTCATGAACAACATAGAATGCTTCAACTGTCATAATATTGGACATATGGCACTTGATTGTAACTTGACTTGGGCCCCTACACAAGCTAGAATTGTGCTAGAGAAGAAAGTTACATAAGTATGGAGAAGGAAGCAAAAATAATCCGGAAGTCTCTTGAACTCACTAGCCAACAACACATGTTGTTGACTTGATGATGTCATCCTCGATATTCCAAGTATTTTATGGGGAGACTCTTGCAAAAAGAAGCCCATGCATACGGATAGGGGGAGATTACGATGATTAAGCATTCTTACAGAAGTCATCTGTGAATGAGCCTCATGAAATCCTTGATGAGCTATATTGATAATCATTCTTTGATAGATCATTTATCAGGAACACTCCATTGAAGAACATGATCTATTATCTATCCAATGGACTTTTGTTGAAGATGTCTTCCACTTGATCACTAAGTAGGTAATATTTCCTGAGCTAGATGAGGTTATGGAAACAGGGGGAGTTGGCTCATCACATGAATAAATGTAATCACATCTATCATGGGTCACATTGCTATAAAGAAAAGCACTATGATAGGGGGACTAACGTACCTATGAAGAACTACTTTCTATGAAGAAAAGAAGCATCTTGACAGGGGGAATACTTGGGCACCCCGTTTTCCATTGATGTCAAAGGGGGAGAGAATGTTGGAAGCACAAGAATATTATCATCAATAACAAAGGGGGAGATTGTTAATCTAGGTTCTCATTGATGTCAATACGGAATTGACCGAGATGTCAATATTCCTGAGATGGCTAATGATAGTCAAGACTCTTTTTTGACAAGGATATCATGAATGAAGATGTCAAGCCATTAAGAAGAAGTCTTGTCCTAGATGTCTATTATTCATAATGACTCACTGCACTATCATGATGACATATATGGTGACATTACATTTGATGACATGGAAAATGAAGGAATTAGAGATCACTTGATGACATGATGATTAAAGACATAACAAGTGGAGACCTCACTTAAAAAAACTTGGTGACAAAGAAGAAGCCCATACTGTCCTAATCATTTATGCACTAAATAACAACTAGTCACATTAAAAAAAAAAAATCACCTCCTTAAAGGCATAATATCATTATGAGACCTAGACCATATTTTAGAGCATAATGTTTCCTTTCTAATGAGCTATTACATAGCCCAAAATTCCAAGCGGTTTGAAAGTTATGAATTTTTGAAGTTAATTTATTAAATCTGGACATGGAGCCAACCTGAGTAGCCTAAAAAAGTTGGCCTCCAAATAAAGGACGCGAATGTTCATTTCAAGGATAGAAAGGTATATAAAGAGAGGCTTGGACCACTGTTTTCCTAAAGTAATTTTGGTGAAAACACATAGAAAAGGCACATAAATTACAGGAGGCCAAGAGGACAGAAAAGTTTAATGTTTGGGCTATTTTTTTTCTTGGTTTATCACTCGAATCTAAATATACATAACTCAAACTTGTTTTATTTGCCTCAAGCTCAGATCTAGGACAGTCTTCGTTGCAGAAAAACTTGTGACAAAGTCTTGTGAGAGGTCGGAACTGTGAAGATGCTTGGACAGTCAAATCTAGAACTCATATCTTTGTGATAATTTGAAGTTGTCTAAGAAGACCAATGTCACTTACAAGCTCATATTTGTTCAAGGCTTCAAGCTCAAGAGCAGTGGAAATCTTGGTGGAAGAAGTGAATACCTCAGAACAGTTATATCTCGGACATGTGTGTATATCTGTGGAAGACAAAGTTTTAAGGACTACTTTGTGTGTTTGTTGCATCATATGACAACCACATCCAAGCTGTCACCTCATTGAAATAAGGAGACAACAATAGTAAGGGCATAGGTTCTGGAGCATTGTTGATAACTTAGGAGTTAACTCAAGGACAACCATCTTGAAAAAAAGGCTCAGACTTGTTGAAGCTCAGATTATAGTAGTAGCATCACACTCTTTGGACTTGTTTTGGGCATCATATTTAGAGAATACATCCTTGCAATTGGAACTGACATAGAAGGTTTCTTTGGAGCATCCATTGAAGAAATTTTTGAAGTTTCCTTGGGAATATGTTTGGGGACTTGAAGCAAACTCTTGGAATGAATTTTTGAGGCATATCTAAAGCAATCTTGTAGTAGATCTGGAGCATCCTCATTGAAGAATTTTTGTGTTGACTTGAAGACTGTGTTGGAGTAGATTTGTTGAATACTTATTGAGCTTATATAGAGAAGACATATTTGTCTACATTTGGAACACTATTGGAGAAAGTATTGAAAGGATTATTGGAGTTAATTTAGAAGCACCTTGGAGCACTAGTAAAGGGCGTTTTTGAAGAACTATCAAAGATATCCTTGGAAGTCTATCTCTTGGAATTTTGAGCATTCTTAAATATTTGGAGAACACCTTGGAAAAGCATTCATTTCTTGGGACAACTAGTTGAAGATATCTTGAAGTCTTAGAGACACCCTTGGAGACCATGTTGCATTGAATCCATCATGATGTGACTTAAAGAAATTACTTGGGTAAGATGAAGAGTAGTGATGACACCTTCTAAGAGAATAAGGTTGTCATTGATGATGTAACATGGAGACCAAAGTGAAGACTAAGTGAAGATTGATAGGGCTCGTTGAAGAAGACATAGGGAGCCATGAAGTATAACCAAACATATCTTGTTGAAGTAAAGCTAAGGGTTGGAGCCCAAGAGGTTGGAGCCTCTAAAAGACAAGGGTGGTGCCTTGGAGGATAGGGTTGGAGCCCGAGAGGATCAGAGTCCTCAAGTAACCAGGTCGAAGCCTAAACCAGATATAGGGTTGGTGCCTCATAATTGCCAAGGTTGGAGCCTTGGAAGTCCAAGTCAGTGCTTGGAAAATACAGGTTGGAGCTTGGGAGATTGAAGATCAATGTCTTCATCTAGGGTTGGAGCCCTACATATATTGTACTTGATTTATTGTAAAGAATAAATTAATAAAAGCATGTATTCTTATTGTTCATTTTTTGTTCTAAATATAATTGATCTAACTAGTAAAAGTAACAATTGAAAAGAAATACAGATTCACCCCCCCATCAGTATTTCCAACACTTCCTCCAACCTTCTCAATGTGTGATCAACATCCAGATGCTAAAGGACCTCACTCCACCATGCTTTGTGTGTGATCAGGGTCTAGGACCTCACTCCACCATTCTTGGTGTGTGATTAGGGTCCTCCTCCAAGAGACACTCACTTAACACTTCTTGTTGATACCTTTGGGTCTCTTGGACCCATTCTCGCTTTCGGGAGAATTGCCATCCCTTTTGCAGACATATAAACACTCCCTCTCAACAAGAGGGATAATTTCCAAAAGCACCAACTTGTCTCTAAAGTAAACAAACTTATATCTCAACAAATACTATTAATTTTTATAATGGCTACATTGTTCTTTGCTTTAGATAATATCTTTTCTTTATTTTACATTATATTCACCTCATAGTATTTAAACATCACTAGAAATTATATATAAATAACAATGACATCATCATAGCAGTGAAACATAAAAGAATACATGAAGAAAAAGTATACACAAGGGACATCGAGATTTTGGTCAGAGACCAGGGCAAAACCTCATAAGTGGGAAAACCCTTCCAAATTCATCTTCTTCTATTAGATTTTCATTGAAAGTTAAACAAAGAGGTACTATGAAACAAATGACAACATACTACCCATGGCCATGACTTGTTCACAACTTCATTTATGAACAAGTCTAGTCACCAAAATTTCCATACAATGCTAACATATATACCTTGCCAAAAAACCATCATTGCCTCTAGATTTTAAGTATGTCATACATATACCAATACTTATTGTAATGATAAAAATGTATATGTAATGTTGGAGATAGGGTTTCTGCTTATCACTTGAAGATATCAGATAATATCAAATGTTGCCATCCACAACAGGAGTGTCAAGTGTAATGATTCAACTGAAATGATGCGACTATAATACCAAGTGTAGTTCCAATTGTAGTGCTAAACTATAGGGCTAACTATAATACCCAGATAAAATATGATGCCAACATAATTATGGTGTCATATATATGGTTATGCCAACATAATTATGGTGTCATATATACTGTGATTCCATATCAGTACTACACATACATTGTTCTTATACTGCTCGACATACAAAACATTATACTATTTTGAACTGTTAAAATTGTCATATATAAAATGAACTATAGTGACAATATTGTAGTGTCAATATTGTACTTGTAAAGACATTAACAAGATCATAGAGAATTCATACAAAGGTGCACCATACCATGCATCATTGTGATGCCAACAAGAAATATCATGCATATTCTTGTGCTCAACCATGTTGGGTATTTATATCAAACCAATCGTAGGGAATAAAGCCAGCGTAGATGCTAATACATAGGAATAAAGTATCGATGTCATAAACCATGCTAACGCGGAGGAACAAAATATCAATGCCATAAAACATACCAATGCAGAGGAACAAAATATTGATGCCATAAACCATGTGAGGAACCAATACCAAAGAAATATGAGCCATGACAAGATTGCGAGAAGCCTTTTCACAGAGATGAGAAAAGCCTTCAATAGAGATGTGATCCAAGTCATAATTCTTATGAAAAACACAAAGATCTAAATGCCATATGAACTTAAATTTAAAGATAAACTTAATTAGCTTTATATAGTTGATCAACTTCACAAAGGATCACAACCCTTGTATGGAGTCGACCGCATAATCTTGAGGCTGACATGCAAGTTTGAATTATTTTTTCAAATTAATAATTTACCTCTTATATTGATTGAATATGACCTTGAGTTCTTTGATTTGAATTTCAAATTAGTCCCTCCAATAATTTGATTTGAATTGAAGATCACTATTAAGGGCACTTTAATAACATTTTGAAGTTGATTGAGTGCTAAGGAATTTCTCTCCCTGGATGCAAAAATTAACAATGGCTTTGTGAGAACATCAGTTGTCTACTCATCAATGGAGATGTACTCGAGCCTTATTACTCTCCTTTGCACCATGTCACATATGTAGTGGTACTTAATCTCAATATGGTTTGACCTATAATGGAACATGAGATTCTCTTAAAGCTTCACACAATCTGATTATCGCAGTGTATCAATATGGGTTCCAACTCTTCACCGAACAATCCTGCAAACAAATTTTGAAGCCATATTGCTTCAGTACAATCCTCATTGCCTATGATGTACTCTTATTTAGCAGTGTTGAGAGAAATAAACCTCTACTTCCTTCTCATCTACGATATCATAGTGGATACCAAACTAAAGCATATTCCCGAGGTACTCTTCCTATCTTCAACACTTTCTACCCAATCAATATTTGTATATCCCTGAAGTTGTACATCCTTTTTTGCAACAAATCTCAAGCCATAATTAATTGTACCATGAAAATATCTCAAAATGTGTGGTTTGAACCCCGTACAGAAATTACCTGCATACGAATTCTAAGAACAGAAAATAAACAATGCGAGAGCATAACACATATACACAGAGATTTTCCCCTCGATCCCAAAATCGAGACTTCTAGCTTGATTTTTCATTATGTTCCTTTCAATGTTACAATACATATTTATACATGTCGAAGAATCCAATAACATGGGCTTAAAACCATCACATCCAAAACCATGGACCGAAAACCATTGCGTCCAAAACCATGTGCGAAAACCATGTACAAAACCATAGGTAGGTCTGCCCAACCTAATATAGGGTCCAAAAAAAATTCCCCGGGGCACTACCCTGGACCCCGTAGAGGGGGGCTACCCATCCCCCTCTAACTCCCCTATTAGCTACGTAGGCTAGTCATGGAAATAATATAACACAACCCAACAAAATTTGCTTTGTTGCAATCCAATACTCATGTCTCGGTTCAACCTAGAGTTGGCTCAATGTGTTCATAATAAAGCATATGTTTGGCCTATTAAAGTATCTAGGGCATTGATTTCATGAGATTCTTCTTAGAATGAAAACTATTAATGTTTAGCTTATTAGCATTTTCTTTAACGTTAGTGTGTCTTCTTTAGCTCATTAAATAGCGATCATAACAAAGAGACAAGAACACAAGATGTTGGCTCCAAGCCAGAGCAAAACCTCTCCTCCTTAGAGTAAAACCCTTGAATCTCTTCTTAATATATGTTTAGATGATGAATACCAAGACCTTGACAAAATAGACACAAGATTACCTCTAGGATGTTTGTCACTATCCTTTGCTCTATTTGGTCCACAATTCACTGTACTCCTTCACCTTATGTCTTCGTTGTCCAGTCATTGTTTTCAATTCCTTCTTTTCTTGGCTACCACAATTCCTGATTTATGTTGTTGTCCTGAGACAATCCTTCATGCTCTTTTTTGTTTATGACACTGATAAGACATGTCGCCACCGAGATTTAAATGTTGTCGTTGTATATATCTTATATGGTCCACCACCAAAAGAAGAACGTTTTCGTTGTATATATATTATACAATCCACCACCGAAAGTAGAACATAGACAGTGTGTATATATACATATTCCTTTGATGACTTTTGATATCTATCACAGTGTATAGATACATACTTCCTAGAGACTTTTGATAGCTTTACACGATATATGTATAGTAGGTAGACCTCCAGAGATATTACCCGAGATTATTGTGTATGTGTCTCTTTTCTTCATTGACTGTATGAAGAATGATCTGAATACTTGTTTCATTTGACTCAACATCAATCCTTACATATATGGATCAATGATGGTGCATTGAGCCAACATGAGTGCCTTAAAGTTGGTCTAACATATCATCAAGGATATCAATGTCTTTTTGTAGATCCAACTTGCACGAGGATAGTGACATTGTTCTTGGAGCGTAAACCTTTGACCTTATGACTTTTATAATACTTATAATGAAACATAAAATCCTAAATACATCAAGAAGAAGTCTTTGACCTACGGTAAACACATCTTTCTCATGAAACCCGTGATGCAAGGAATAATAATTTGTTTTTCTTCTTTTACATAACATAATTATAAGTCATAATGAAAATTGAACCTAGTTATATTTTCTTCATTACTCCTTCTTAACTAGGGAGGTATTGATTAAATGGTACAACACTTTTCAACACTAAATAGATCTCATAAAAAGAGTCGGACTAGTAATCCATCTGTATAGCATCATTATAACCAACATTGTCACATAGAAAGGCCTTGACTAACAACTCTATCTCTTCATAGATCATAGCACAATGTTGGTGAGACCAATGATTTATAGACACCTTTATCATTGTCTCTTAAGGTACATACCCACTAGGGAGTTCACTGAGCATGACCTTCTTGGACTATTCTTATCTTGGGTTCCCGACCCTCAAAGAATATCAATCCTCTTGCCTACTCTTGTCTTGGATGCCCTACACATCCTCAAAGAGTATCAGATGCCATATGATTACCCATTATTTATTCCCAAGCGAAGACAAGAATGTTGTGTCTATCTCTTCCTCTTAATTGAGGAAGATATCCCCAAGTTTCCTTAGACAAGAAACTTTTCTAAGCTCCTTTTTAATTGGGAACTTGTCATAACTCACTATTAGCTAGGGAATTGTCTATTCATTAGCAACTTCTTCTTCATGGGTCCTCTAGCTGCTTGATCTCCTTCTTTCCTTTGATGTCATGAAGTCTTTGTTTGAACTTATTCTTGGTAGGGCACTGGTCATCGATCACTTTCCTTCCTGGCATGTCATGTCATTTCTCCTTTGTGGAAGGTGGTCTTCTTGATGTATGTCAAGTTCTTTCGTCATCTGGTTACTGCTTTGTCATCTATCTATGCTTCATAATACTTATCACATAGATGCTTAGTTGTACTTGCTTTTTCCCATTCTTCGATTTGGTAGCCCTTCATGACTTCATCCTTAATATCTCCAAGGCCTTCAAAGGTGTCAAGGTTCGTTTGATCTTTTTCTTCCTTTTCAAAGTTGTCATGCCTTCTTTCGGGAGAAGTCTTTAATGGATCTTGTCAGATAGTGATTCTTTATGACCATGGTGTTCTTCACATGCTTGATTTCTTTCTTCATTTGCTTCTTCTAGAATTGTTTAGATAACAACCTTATACTTCCTCATCATAGCACTTTCTTCTTTACCTGCTTCTTGGACTAGTCAACATTTCTTCTTCATTTGCTTCTTAGTCAGCAACCTTATACTCCTTAATAGAGTATTTCTTCTTCACTTGCTTCTTGGACTAGTCAACAACCTTATACTCCTTATGTGATCATTTCTTCTTGTTGACCTTTATTAGATGTAGTACATGCTCTTGAGTATGTCTTCGGTGAAATAGATCCTTTTGTATTTGATCATGTTTTTCAAGATAGAAGTATTGAGCTGCAACCATATGACATGACATAATAAAACTTAAATTCAAGTATACATATATCATTTTACCTTTAGGTTGTCCAAGTTTCATTTAGCAGCTTCCTTGATTGAAAATAATTTTAACTCCTTGAACTGCTCTTACATCACCATATTCATGAACTCCCCAAGTTGGATTATCTCTTGAAACATTGCGGCTTCATCCCTGGGTCAGTGAATATTCTAGTGAAGATTCCATCAGAGAATCTTGAGGATCTTAAATATCCCTATTCAGTCAATGTTTCCCTTTTGCATGATGAGCCTTCTTCAAATGTTTCAGTGTTTCAAAGTTGTAATATATATCTTGCATTCTTTCATAGAAACCCTAAATTGTTGAGGTATCTAAATTGTTGAGATCTTGTTTCTAATACTTCCATGATGTTACACCAAATCCTATAATATATTGTAGTCACTTTATATGTAGGATCTACGATCCCAAAAAGTGACTTATAGAGAGACTAATTCAAGGAATTCTACTCCCTCTTACCATGGGCGTTCATCCTATCTAATGACATGAATTTTCGCATAATGTTCATAGTTTCTCTACCATCTTTCCTAATGTCTACCTTTATGAATTCAAAGGAGATCTTCTTCAATGACTTCACTCATCTATGAGGACCATAACTATCATCCTTATTTCATGCAATGACCTTTTCATGAGGATTATGACTATCCTCTAGTATTTCCATTACCTTGCTAAACGAAGTCATTAAACCAAAAATTGATTAAACATGAGAGATACTTACTTGGCATGTGAAGAGGAGATCTTAACCTTGATGCTGCCTTTGCTTGAGTTGTTAATCATGAACCATATCCTTTTACCATGGAGACCTTCTAGCATCATGACATTTGTGATTTTGTCATCATCGAAACTGCTTTGTGATCTTGAGATCATCTTGACTTCTAATTATCTTCAAGGTGTTTTTGACTCCTATATTTGACATGCTAGTGATACTGCCATCCCACAAGTGGAACTTATTACACTCAACATCAGCAAATTCTTACTCTAATTCGAGCATCATGCTATTGAGATCATGTTCATAAACCAAATTCAAAACGGTGACAAGTATATTGATATTGTACCAAGACAGTGATGTCCATGAGTGTTGTTCATTCGAATTGTGCATTGTGTTGTGAGACTGAACTTATCACTGAATTCATCATTGTGTTTTAATTGAGATATGTATTGGAGACATGCCTTTTGATCTATCGAGATCATGGTTGTCTCTTCATAGTTTTTACTGGCATCATAACTTATGCACTTTGACCGAGAATGTAAGTTGTGTTTATCATGATTGCACATAAATATTTACCGAGGATGTGACTGTGATTACCAAACTTGCCTTATTTTCCTAAGTTTCTGAGCGCCAACAATACTTTTTTTACCTGAGATTATAATTTATGTCAAGGTAGAAATTTCTCCTTGTATCGAGGACTTGTATGGAATTACTGAAACGATTTATTTTTACGTGAGATCCTTAATATCTAAGCATCATAAGTAGAATTGGGATCACTATGATTCTTTCCATCGAAACTAATTAGTGTTGTAGGATTTTTGAGACCATCATTCTTATGCCAAGAGATTACCGAGATAGAGATGTGTTAAGACTTGTTAGTGTATCTCTCCATCATGAGCATGTAGTGATAGAGTTTCGTATGTTGAGGACTGTGATTATGAGACAGTGGTTGTATTGATACCAAGACAGTACAGAAATCATAAGACTGTCGGGACATGGTATTCTCCTCTTTTACTGAAACAGAGTATCCATCAAGTTCATATACTGAGGTATTATACTTTTTCATGCTCATCAAGACAATGAGGAGTTTGAACATGTCATTATTTTTGTCATCGAGAGCATGTACCATCTGATTAGAGTGATCCAAATTTTTGTTTGTAGATTTCTTTTTGTAGACTTGTTCTTTCAATGTCTCTTTTCTGCCCTTCCTTAGACTGTAACTATAGATCCGATTCCATGTTGAAGAATCTAGGGAATTGATTTCATGAGATTCTTCTTAGCACAATAACTATGAATGTTTAGCTTATTAGCATATTCTTTAACGTTAGTGTGTCTTCTTTAGCTCATTAAATAACAATCATAACAAAGATAAAAGAACACAAGATGTTGACTCCAAGCCAGGGAAAAACCTCTCCTCCTGAGAGTAAAGTCCTTGAATCTCTTCTTATAGATGTTTAGATGATGAATATCAAGACCTTGACAAAATAGACACAAGATTACATCCAAGATGTTTGTCACTATCCTCTACTATATTTGGTCCACAATTCACTGTGCTCCTTCACCTTATGTCTTCATTGTCCAGTCACTTCTTTCGATTCCTTCTTTTCTTAGCTACCATAGTTCTTTGTTTATGTTGTAGTCCTGAGACAATCCTCATGCTCTTTGCCAGTTATGACATTGATAAGACATGTCACCACTGAGAGTTGAAAATTGTCATTGTATATATCTTATATGGCCCACCATCGAAAGCAGAGCATTGTCATTGTATATATATTATACAATCCACCACCGAAAGTAGAACGTAGACATTATATATATATATATATATATATATATACAAAGTCCTTTGATGGCTTCCAAGAATATCACAACATATGGATACAGACTTCTGAGACCTTTACACGATATATGTATAGTAGGAAAACTTCTTGAGATATTACTCAATATATGTATGTGTATATTTTCTTCGTTGATTGTATGAAGAATGATCTGAAGACTTGTTTCATTTGACTCAACGTCACTCCTTATATATATGGGTCAATGATGGTGCATTGAGCCGACATGAGCGCCTTAAAGTTGGGCCGACATATCATCAAGGATATCAATGTATTTTTGTAGAGCCGACTTGCACAAGGATAGTGACACTGTTCTTGGAAAGTAAACCTTTGACGTTATGACTTTTGTGATACTTATAATGAAACATAAAATCCTAAAGACATCAAGAAGAAGTCTTTGACCTATGTTAAACACATCTTCCTCATGAAACCCATGATGCAAGGAATACTAATTTTTTTTCTTCTTTTACATAACATTATAATTAAAATTCATAATGAAAACCGAACCTAGTTATATTTTCTTCAACATGGCCTGGTGTTAACCAAATACATCAACAAAACAATCAACTGTTAGTACATATATGGATCTTATAATATGGAGTTAGAGCCTCTTAACTTCTTCAAGTTAGTCACCATGGTAGTCGTCATGGACTTTCAATCCATCATACCAAATCTTAAAGGATCTCTTACACATATTTTCCTTGACCAAGGAAGACTTCATTGGGCTTTTTCCATACTTCTAATCCAAAGTAGTAGTGCATCAACCTAGAATCCTTCATATCAAACTCATAATCCAACACTTCTTGCACTAAATGATAAGACGATAGATGCATATCAGAAAGAATTCATCAAAATATAATAATAATATCACATGTGCATTCTTCACAACATTAAAGTAAAGGTTTGGATAGGCTTTTCTCTTGGTAAATCCCAGTCTCATCAGATAGTTGTCAATATGAGCATACCAAGCTCTTGGAGCTTGCTTGAGTCCGTAAAAGGCCTTCTTCAACCTACAAACATGAGATTCTTTTCCATATGCCTCATAGCCTTGAGATTTCTCTATGTACACCTATTCCTCAATCACACCATTGAGGAACACAGACTTCACATCCATTTGGTGTAATTTCCATCCCAACAAAGCAACAAGAGAAATGATGGTCGATCTAATAGAGGTTTACCTAACAATTGGAGAAAAGGTCTCATCAGAGTCTTCTCCATATTTATAGGAGAATCCTCTATCCATGAACCACACATTTTATTTGTCAATACTACCATCTGCAACATGCTTAATCTTGTATATCCACTTGGAAGCCACCACTGACTTCTTTTCAGGCCTTTGCACAATCTCCCAAGCATTATTTTTCATGATTGATTGATACTCTTCATTCATCTCTTCCTTTCATACATCTTGGCTAGTTGTTTCTTAATATGTGGAAGGTTTTTCATCAATGATTTTTTTCATGAGAGCTACACAGTTGCATGTCCTTATGCCTCTTCCAATGCAGATCTAAGTCGCGTTGGTCTCTTCTTGATCTTTAGAACTATGGATGGTTATGTTGGATCTTGAGGCCCTTCTAGCCTTTTGGTACATTCTGTAGAACTTGAATGCTCCTCCCTTGAGGGCTCCTTCTTTTATCCAAGGAATCTACAAATACATCCTTAAACTTCCAATATGCCACTTTATAATTGAACGTGACATCTCGGTTGACATCAATTCGTTATTGCTCTAGAATGTATACTCTGTAATCCTTTGACGAATTGTTCATCCAAGAAATATGCCTTTATTTCTTGAAGGCTCATTTTTTTTTACTCTTATCCTTAGTAACATGAATATATACATGAGAACCAAAGATCCTCATGTGATGATCCTCTAGCTTCCTTTTAGAAAAAAACTTATTTGGGAGTCATACCTTCCAAAACTTCAAGAGGACTTCTATTTTGAATGTACATAGTTGTTTGTGATGCTTCCCCCCCCCCATAAGAACAATGGAAAGTCCAAATCATGCATCATAGCCTTGATAGATTTTTCGATGGACTCCTTCTTTCATTATACTACACAATTTTATTATGGATTATAGGGGACAATTAGTTCCCTCTTAAACCCATCCTTCTTGCAAAAAGAAACAATTAGCTCCTTTGATGTGTATTCTCCTCCATTGTCAGATATTAGTATCTTAATCTTCCTACCTATCAAGTTTTCCACTTTAGCTTTGAATTCTTGGAACTTGTTGAATACCTCATCCTTAGTCTTCAAGACATATATCCATGTCTTACGGGAGAAGCCATCAATAAATGTCACATAGTACAACGAACCACCAAGAAATTTCACGGGCATCAGACCACATAAATCAAATGAATCAAGTCCAAAGCTTCCTTAGATCTGTTTTCATTGTTTGGAAATGGTTTCTTGATGTTCTTCCCAAGAGAAGAACCTTTTCATACCCATCATTGTTTATTTGTAGTTTAGGAACCCCTGACATTATTTGACTCAACTCAGGCAATGCTCTAAAATGAATATTTCCATACTTTTTGTGCCATCACTCACTTGGATTTATTTCTTCATGTGCCAATGCTTGAATTGGTTGGCCTACAAGTCTATACAATCTTCCATCACAAATCCCAATAACCCTAGCATCATCTATACTAGAGCCCTTCGACCAAACAAGTACTTTTCCATCCACAAAATCAACTATACCTCCTTTATCTTCTAAACAAGAAAAATAGACAATATTATTTTTCAAACCTTGTACATAAAGAACATTGTTGAGATGTACACTGTTACTAGATTCCAATTCTATGGATGTCTTTCCAAATCCTTTGACTTCATGGTTGTTATTGTCTCCTAGTTCAACCCTTTGAGACAAGTTATTTTCTATCATGCTTGAAAGATTCCCATGCTCTTGGGTCATGTTCCTTGATGCTCCATTATCTACAAACCACATGTCATCATCATTTTCAAATGAACCTGTCAAAGAAAAATAGTAAAATAAATCCTTTTCACCTTTGATATTCATTGGTTTTTCGTCTTCAACATTTGTTGTGCAAGCATGTTGCTTCCCTTTTCTTCCTTTTATTCACCATGTTAGGACAATATCCCTTGAAATGTCACACATTCCTTACAACCATAACATTGGATCTTTGATAATTTTGTCTAATTCATAAAGGAAGAAGATCATTTTCCTAACTTCTTATGTTGAGTTACAAACTTCTTATTTCCCTTGTTCTTGAAACGAGCTACAAGGGCTTGAACTTCCTCATATGGACAATCTCTAGTCATCAGTCTTGTTTCTTCCTGATCACATGATGTCCATAGTTTTTCAAATGTAGGAGCTTCCTTCCAACTGCTTATCCCTGCTACAAAAGCATCCCATGATCTAGGAATATCATTGAGTGATGTAATCACTATTTCTTGATTAAGAATGGATTCTCCAATTGCTTGGATTTGATCTCTTATTTGAGAAATCCTCATGAAGTAAGAAGACACAATGTTGTCATTATTCATCATTTTATTTCAAAATTCTTTCTTCAAGCTCATTGATTGACCAACATTCTTGATAGTGTAGAGATTCATTTGGGGCATCATACATCTTCTTTGAAGTATCAAGTTTTGCAATGTAGGGAACCAAATAATCCCTAATGGAGTCTATTATAATTCTTATAACATTGATATTATCCTCTTTAAACTATGCTTTCCTGCATCATATTTTGGTTCAACAATCTTTCCTTTCTCAATGTTCAAAACCTTCTTCTTGGCAACAAGAATATATATTCTAAGTTTCCAAACTGTGAAATTTGATGCTCCCTCTATCTTGTTTTCAGATTTCATGGAAGAAGCCATAGAAACCGATATGAAAGAAGGGCTTGAATTAAATTATCTCTAGGGTTTTGTCAAGGTGATATCAACGTTGCCTTCTTCATTCACCAAATCTATGATACCATGTTGATTTTCTTATTGCAATTAGGGTTACCATAATATTTCTGAAATTTTGATAATTACTTTTGATGTAGATCTTCCATTTAGAAATTATACTTCATAAATTTAACAATAAAGAATAGTGGAACAGTAGACATCACAACACACAAAAGAAGACAAGATTTACCCTAGGAAAACCCAATGACCTTTTTCAATACAGAAATTATTCTTGTTCAATGAGAGACACACCTAGACCTATGGTCAAACCTGGACTTCTCATCCAAGTCAAGTTAGCCAATATGATCCTACACTTCGCTTTGCTTGTCTGACCCAAAATTTCGACCCTCGTGCAATAGCTAGTCGCACTAGAAACTTTAGCCCTACAATATTTGCTCCAATAACCCAAAACATTTGTCCCCCTACAACAATTGCCACAGAAAAATGAGAACCACATAGAGAGAGACTAATCCACACATGCAAGTTGCAAGAGAGAGAGAAAATATATATTTTTTCCTCCTTCATCCTACTTCATCCTTCTTGTTCTTCATTTGCTTGCCCAAGAACTGTCTTGAGTGAGAGAATGTGACTTCCCAAATGGAGTAGTCTATCTTTGGTGAATGGATGTGTCTCTTGGCCAAGGCCGACTTGACTTAGAGGGAAGCCAACTTGTCACTTTTGGAGCCAAAATTTACATTTCAAAAATTCAAATTTTCATCTTAAAAAATTGCAATGGGACTTTGACTCAAAATGATTTTTCCTTTGACTCAAACATTTATAAATATGATTTACAATGATCAACAAAATTAAATAAAGTGACCAAATTTACATTATGAAGGCCAACCATAGTGACAGATCCAACAAGGATGAGACCCAAAAGTATTTGATCAATGGAATTGGACCAACAAAGAAAAAAGAGGGTTCTTTCTCAGCTGGAAAATTAGAAATCCAAACTATTTTGCAATAGTTCTACTTTTGTAGATTTTATTTTGTAAATTGTAAATAGGTGTTGGAAGAAAGAGAATGCGTTCTAGATTAGGGCATTATGGGGGGAGGGGGAGGGGGATTTTTCATGGAGAGAGACTATTAATTACACTATTCTATAAGAGATATTTTCTTTCTGTTGGATTAAAAAGAGCTCTGGAATTATGAGAGAAGTGGGTATGCACTATTGCAAAACTATTTCTTGAATGGATTTGGAATTTAACAAGACTCTACTAAAACAAAGATATTCAAGGTAGATAGAGCTAATAAAGCTACTTTAGCTGAAACCATAAAATAAGCTTTGTGGACATTTGAAAACATGAGCAAGACAAACTGAACAATGGTGTTGTGGAGACTGTTTGAAAAGGGTTAGGGTTATTCCTACAGACGACCGCCACGACTACACCCTACCCATCCTACCTACCTACCTACCTTCTAGATGTCGTCGTCCATTCCCTCTCCGACTGCAACATCCGCGGCAGTTCCTTTCACCCGTAACCCATTGAGGCACTCCGTAACATCGTTGCTTACCGTCCTCTCCATTCATTGCATTCCCACCGAATTTTGATACCCTCACTGCAGCGGTGGTTACGATGGTCCTAGAGGCAGCTGACAGAGATCACCTTGGAACATGCATGGAGCTTGACCTAGTAGACTATTCAGAGGACCTGTTGGAGAATTTCAATATCTGGAAAATCCCCCACTCCACTACAGACGAACTCCTTCCCTTCTGCTGCGACCTATCGGCTACCATTGTGGGACTACCTTCCATCTCGGGACCTTCTTGCTCCACAGTGACATTCTAGGAGCCTCCTCTAATCCGACCGTTTCCTCCATCGCCACCGCAATCACCCTCAACTACAACTTTCATATCTGCCTCCCTCCATCCCAATCTTGAGGCGGCTTGCCTATAAACCCCCCTCTCATCTCACCCTAGTGAATCTTCAACCAACCCCCTGAGAATCCACACCTCGACCCAGGGAAACCCACATGTTTCGGTACCTAAGGCACCACCATCGGGCAGTTACGCAGTAGTACCCCCTCTTTCAGAAACAATCCTAGTGGCCGAACATCCCTACCCTGAAAACCCTGATACAAACCCTAACCAACCTGTGGAAAATTTGATGACCCTGAAGAGCCAACAAAGAGGGGGAAAAAGGAAGTGCTTCAAAGACAGAAGTGAAGACGTTATTCTCAGACTTGGGGAGGACATCCAGTGGGGTGACACCATGGACACAGTGGACCGGGTTTTGTTGAAAAGAGCAACAAGAAATGCTAAATATAGAAGTGCTAAAAATAACATGTATAGATGCATTCCAATTTTAGTTAGTCTCTAAACTAAAATTGAGCATTAAAATTCGAATTTGATCTTAGCAATTGTTTGAAAAATAATTAATTAATTCATCTTGAGTTAATTAGTTGGATAAAATCAAACATGAAGTCTATGTGAAGACATGCAATAGTTATCCCTTTGATT